>VYZP01040447.1:0-27434 GCA_013400635.1 Hypocryptadius cinnamomeus
GGCAGCGCGGGTGATGGATGCTGCCCGGGTAGCGCCCTTCGGGGACCTCTGAACCCCTGCTGGGATGGAGAGCGGTCCTGGGCTGGAGGGACGGCCGGTGCCGAACGCACTGGCAAGGGGAGGGCGCGACTGCCCGTTTCCTATGCCAGTCAGTGCGAAGGGAGCCAGCAGGCTACTGCGGGGGGAAATAATTATTTTGCTGTAAATACTGGGACAAAATAACAGTGGCGTGTGCGTGTGGAATAGCAGGAATGGGAACCCCCTTCTTCCCAGCATTTGAGACGAGTCTCAGGCTCAGGGTACAATCCTGACAGAAGAAAAGAGCTTGCAGGGGCATTGAGAGACCTTTCCTGACAGACAGCAACCGTTTGGGGACATAAGGGAGGAGTGCATGCATCTCATTGAATAGGTAACTTTGGAGAAGGTCAGAGGCTTCTGTTATCCTTATTCTGGGCACAGTTTGAGGACTGAGAGACACAAAGAAACCCAGGCGGGCATAGTTGCAGACAGAAACAAAGGGAAGGATGAATAGCAGCTGGTAAGTTTCAAAGACTGGTATATAACCAGCAGCTCCCAGTTCCACAAGACAGGAGTGCATTTCTCCCAACTGATTTGCAGTTCTGCTCCAGGAAAACAGAACTGTACTGAGGAGCTGGACAGAAGGATGAATGCTCTTTCGATGGAAGCACTCATTTGAAAGGAAAACACTTTGTATCTCTCTTCTCCCAGTCCCTGTTGTCTGCCTGGCCCCTTCTCCAGCTGTTTTTCCCAGTCTGCACTTTTTCTTTACCATCTTGAGAAAGTTCCTGCTTGCCTGCCTTTGTTTCCTGCTCCTTTACCTCTTTTTGACTCCTGTTTTGCCCTTTTCTGTCTCCTTCTCCATTGTCTTTTGATGAATGCTGTTGCAGTGACGACTTTGGATTTCAGTGCCTGTTGGGAAGGATCTGATGCAACCACAGGATGGCTATATCTCGCAGGCACTGTGCTGCATTAAGTCTGATAAACATCTGCCCTCCGAGCTAAAGAGCTTCAGGCAGCAGGTTAAATGTCCTCGAGTTTAGCCTAGTCTTGTTAGTGCTTTCCTCTTGTGTCCGGCAGTTCTGTCAGCGGAGCTGATGAGAGCTGGCAATCTGGGGGCTTTTCTTTCATTTGTGGGGAGCGGTTTCTTCATTTTTCTTCATCTAACTGATGCCCCCTCTCGCCGCTAGCAAGGGTGCTTGCACACCCCGCTCCGCTTGCCTGCCTTGAGCCGATGGAGCTGATTAGGGGGCGGGCGCCTGCATCTCCAATTCTGGTCTCCCCTCGCAGGGTCCGGCGCCATGATAGGAGCAGTGCTCAGGAGGCTCCCTGAGGTGCCAGGGGACCCTTCCCCTTCCTTTCTCCTGCGCCAGGTGCTAAGGGAGGAGGGGCACAGAGGTGCCTCGCAGGGAGGCCAAAACTAGGTCAGTGTAGCTGGAAACCGCAGCTGGTGCACTGCGATGGGGGGCGGAGAGCCAGCTGTAGCCAGAGGGGGATGAGTGGATGGCGAGAGGAGGATAAGTGGATGGCGGGAGGGGGAAGGGTCTCTCCGCGAAGTTGTAGGGCGGGACAGCGTTCTCCGGGCTGCTCGCATGGCTGCCGGCACCCCCGCCCCGCTCCCCATCCTCCCCAGCCCCGCGCTCCCGGTTCCCGCCGCCGGGCGCCCACCAAGCCCCTTCCCAGCGCTGCCCCTGCGAGGGGGAGAGGAAGAGAAAGGAAGGGATGAAGGTAATGCTGGAAACGGAGAGATGGAGGAAGAATCTGGGCAATGAATGAGGAACAGATGGAGAAATGTATATTAAAAAAAAAGAAAAGAGAGAAGAGAAGCGTGAAAGGCACCAAACAATGACAACTCGTGTTTCAGCAGCACTTGCAATTGGTTCACTGGGGAGGAGGTCATCTGCATTCCTTACAGTGCCCAGGCAAAAGGACGCATCCCCCTTGCCAAAATCCACAGGGCAACGAAGCTGCTGCAGCCAGACGCTGCAAGCTCCATCACCAGTAGCTTCGGCCGCACAGATGTACCTCGCTGCTGCCCAGAGGTCATCCTGTTACCACCCTTCGGAGTGCAATGAAAGCCCATTTCAGTACAGTTTGCAGCACGCTTTGTTTGACCTTTTGAGTGTTTCTACATCAACACTGCCTCCTCTGTTACAGCTCCAAAGAAATCCAGATTGCCAGAGTTGTGTCCTTTTGTCGTTGTTGTACAACCAAAGCCTTATTTTCTCTAGCTCCGACTTTCTCTCCTCCTCCCTTTCCCTATGTCGTTTCCATTTTCCCCGCCCGTCTCCCCTGCTGCCCAGTGCCAGCCTTGCCCCCACTGCCTGCTGCCTCCATCATTCCAATGTGATCGGAGCCGTGCTGCCTGCAGAAACGCACGCTCTCCCAGCCATGCCCTCCCCATCCTCGTTTTCCAATCCCCCCTTCCTCTCTCCTCGTCAGCCCCGTTACATCCTTCCTAGCCTGACGCTGGCAGCGAGTCTCCTCCCTCCTTCCCACCCTCTCTCCTTCCCTTCCTTCCTCATCCCTCCCCCTCCTCTCCCTGCAGTGCTTCCCAGCCCTCGCTGCAGTGCAATCCATCACTCCCAGCAAGGTCCAGGGGAGGGGAGGGGGAAGCCTGGCTCCCTGTGAGGCAAGGGCGGGTGGGCAGGGAGTGCAACTATCTCCTCCTTTGCTAGGAAGTGAGAGAAGCTCGCAGAATACAGACCCTTCTGGAATTGAGACCTCCCATCTGCTTCCAGCTATTTTATTTATTCCTTTACTTATTTAGTCTCTTTGTTTTCAAAGAAAAATATGTTTCTGCCAACATTCCAGTGAGGGTGACTGAAAGGAAACCAAGGAGACAGAGAGAACGGCAGAGTCAGAAAAGCTTGTTCAGATAGAAGAACCGGTAGACAGCACTTGGGGGGAGGGAAAAAGAAGAAAAAGGAGAAAAAAAGAAAGAAAGAAAGAAAGAAAGAAAGAAAGAAAGAAAGAAAGAAAGAAAGAAAGAAAGAAAGGAAGAATCAGAGGAACAAATGCAGAAATAGGCGGGGGGAAATATTAGATGCAGGAAAAAGAAAACATAGCAAAAAAAACCCCAAGAATGAAATTGGAGCGAAACCTGACATGGCAAGAAAACTCAAGGAGTAAACAATAAATAGCCAGAAGACCCTTGCTAAAGAGCTTAGATTGATATAATTAATTAAGAGTTATATTTTAACAAACAAACACAGCAGGCTTTGATTTGAAAGCAAATATTCTATACAGCTGCATGCAAATAATTTTTTTTTTTTTTTAATTCTAAGAAAAATAACATAACGGGTAAATAGTTGAAGGTTTTTTCATAAGAAGATACATATTAGTGCAGTTGCATTAATGGACAGAGTCAAGAAATTATTAGAATAGTGCCAAAGTAGATTTTTCAGCTACCAGTGTTGCCCTTTTACAGGCATGTTGTGAAGGTGCTGTTGATGTTGATATACAGAATCATCTACATTTGTTGCTGTTTTCATCTCTTTAAAGCTGAGGTGAGCTAAAGCAATGCAGGCCTTTTACATGTACACATTTCACATCAGGACAGATTTTCATTAACATTGCTTACCTTGACATCAGTCTGCCATTGAACAGAATAGTGACTACACCTGGGGAGGGTCACAGGAAAATTCAGGTGACCTGGTTGAAGTCAGCAGTACCTACAGGAAACACAGTGATTTATATCAATGTGGTTGCAGTAATGCCCAAAATCTTTGGGCAGATTCTTGTAATGTCAACTGTAGAATAAAACATACATGAATATTTAAGTCAGACTTTACAGTCCCTGTGAAGGTATAGGAAATGGAGGGATGCAAACCTGAAAGAGGTGCTTCCTAATTTCCCCACAACGTAAACCCTTATCAATCTGTCGGCTAACATATAACATCATTTGCATTTCTTCTACTCAGTACAACTTGTTCTTTCTTAAATCCTTTCAGAAGCAGGGTGAGTGCTGTCAATGCTGACACAGAGAAGGACTTCAACAGTTTGAATATTTTGGATGTGGCCAGTTTTAAAAAAGGCTTTGACAACAGATCTTTCATAAACATTACAGAATTTAAAGCAAATGGGTTTTAAAGTTGACAGCTTTGCCCCCTTCACCAACGATGTTTAAAAGCTTACAGGGTATGCTATTTTAAAATATAATTAATATAGTTTTGCTGGCTTTGGACTGTTAGGGTAGAGAAAACCACTAAAATCTGTTCCACCATGCAGGACTACTAAATTACAATAAAATGGTGCAAGAGGCTGGACTTTAAGTAAGACAGATACTGCATTGTTTGGAAAGCTCAGCCGTGACTTGATCTGTGCTGAGCAGCTCTGTGAACCTGTCTGTGTCGGTGTAAGACACAGCTCTACTTCCCAGCAGTGACTCCTTCAGCCAGCTCTGGTTACTGCTCCAGGGCACGATTGCTGTGCTGCAACAGGAGGATTAATCCTGCTGGCTTTGCTCCAGGGCTTGTGATGTCCAGAAGAGATGGGAGAAGGGGAGGGAGAATCCATCATGTCCTTGCTGGTGTTTTACTTGTGTCTGGACCCTCATCTGTATATAAAATTGCATGAGTTGAATTAAATATGGTGTTTCTATGTGCTCCAGAGTCTGTACGGACAAACATAACTGAGCCTGCAGGAGGGATTTATATGATCGTTAAGCTTAAAGTGTTATGCATCTCCTGAGAGAACAGTTTTGGAAAAAGTTCCCTGAGAGAAGCCATATTTGAGCTCAGCTCCTTGGAGAAAGGAGAGGGTGGAGGAACAGGCGAAACAGCCAGGAAGAATCAACCCTGAGACAGTACAAAGGATCAGAAAGGAAGGATGTTTGTGATAGTAAGAACTACAGAAAGAGCAGAGAAGGAAACCGCAAAGCACAACCAGTGAAGAAGGAAGGCCCTGACAGCTCACCATAACCACCTTGGCCACAAGAAGCCTGAAGCACAGGGCCAAATCAACCAACCAAAGAGCAAAGAGCTCACTGATTTCCTCTTCTTGTGCTCAGTTCTTCACAATGCTGAATGGATTTGAAGGAGCTGAGCCAGTATTAATTAGAGTTTCGTGGACTATCTTAGTGTATTTTGTGACTGCAAGACTGCCTCCCCTCTAAGCACTGCCTTGTTCATTTGGAAATAAAGGGGTGAAGAATTCCTTACTTTTGTAGATGGGACAACAGAAAACATGTCTATGAGTAAAATAGAGACAAATTGTGTGCCTAGGCTCCTGTACTTGGCAGTGTTCACTCTTCTACAATGTGATGAAGATGTGAAGCTCCCAAAATTGGGAATAGATGGATTTGGCCTTTAACCCATGTCCCTTCTCATTGATGATCTCAGCAACACCAGTGGAGCAATTGCAGGATGGTGTCAGACCTTAGGTATTAAAGGAGCCCATCAGCAGTGAGGTCCCAAGAAAATTCCTTTCAGCCCCAATTCATGTGACTACTAGAGCTGTATTATTGGCATGATGCATTCACAGATCTCACAGCAGTTCATTAATTTCTTATCACTCAGATGTAACTTAATGCCCTGTTACCATGAGGATATGTGAAGGCCAGGGAAACAAAGAGGAGAGGTAAAAGTCTCCAAGACCTTTGCAAACAGTATGCCCCAGGACCACTTAAACTGTCTGTTCAGATACAATAATCTACAGGGTGAAATGCACCAGGAGATTTTAATTTCCAGGAAAGCTGATTTTGTATCTCATTCAAAATATGCTATCATTACTACAGCATCCCAGATAAACATAATGGGATCAATACTAACTGGAAAGGAAGATAAGTTTTTGCTGAATCACTGTCGCTGCATCTGATCTTAGGTAAACACCTACAGCCCCTGGGTCAGCACTTGAGGGAATATATGCATGGAAGTGTTTCCTCTATGAGTCACCCATGCCATTTACTGTGGCAAACAGTTCTTTTTTGAACAGTTCTTCCCCCCACACTGTGGCACTGATACCTTTTAAACTTTTAGAAGAAAGAGTGCTTTACCTTGAGTCATCAGCTGTAGATGTCCCCCAAGGTACCCTGTGATGGAGGACAGCAGCATGCAAAGCAGAAAACAGCAACGTGAGTGAGAGGGGAATGTGCAGAAATATGTAAAGTATTCATCTCTCCCAGCCATGAAGGGCGTCCAGCAATCTTTGTCAAGTCATGATTATTTTCTATCACAAAAAAAACCAAGTTGAACAGTTGCTAATCCAGTAGGCAGAAAAACAGGAGAGCTAAGAGGAGATGCTCCATATCGGATGAAGGCCTGCAGATGCAGCGCCACATCTCTTGGAGAATGCTCTTGGACTGCAAGAGAAAAAAGGGGCGTTCGCCTGCCGGTGTGCTGCGGCTCCCTCCGGCGTCCACCGCGAGCAAGAGCAGCAGGACAGCACCTCCAGCGATTTCTCTGCGGCTTCTCTGGTATGTAAAATACTGAACAGCTTCCCAGCCAGCAGTTCCATCACCAGCAGCATCGCCCCCATCCGCACCAAGCTCTCCAAATGGAGGGGTTCTGCTAGCACAAGGGATCTACCCCCACCAAGCAGCTGAGGGAGAATGTCTTCCAGTTTGAGAGAAAAATTTAAAGCTCAAAAGCAATCAGCAGAAACCTCACTCAGTACTGGCTGTGGATCCTGTACTCTGTGGGAGATGGTGGTACATCAACACATTGGTAGATGAAAACATTTGGCATCAATGAAAATTTCCAAATAAATGTGTTGAAAACTCACCAGGCCTTCGGGATGTTTTAGTTAGCCTCTTAAGCAATAACAGCTCAAATGACAATGCAGAGACACAGAGAAAAACGAAAGCCAAACCAAGGTGTGTGGAAAATTGTCCAAACATGTGGACTTCCAGAAAAAGCCAAGGAAATGAGATGATTCCTCAAACTGGTGTGTAGGTATAACTTGTATCACATCCTTCTGTTTGTTTAATGACCTCTTGAACATTTCCAATGGACTCAGTTTTCGCCAGTCCCTGAAAGAGAGAATGGTGGTGTCTTGCTCCACTGAAACAGAGGAATGGTGGTTGGGTTCAGAGGGCTGCCCTGGTGAGCAGGGAAATGCTTAGCTTTCCCCAGCCCCTCTGCACCTCTTCTGGTATGGTCCACCACTCGTGCATCCTCCAGGAGTCTTGGGAGGACCACAAATAAGAAAGAACAGTCATTTTCCTCTTGAGCACTGCCAAAAACAATGTTCAGCCACTCTCAGGTAAGAAGTGGTGGCTTCAATTATGTCATGTGTGGGCAACGTGGGTCTGCGTGGCAGGGAGGACATAGTGAGCATTTCCTTAGTAACTGTGTATAAGGCATTATAGGATTTTATTTTCAGTTTGCAATTAGAACAAATGGGGTTACCAAGCTACCAGGATGAGCCTCAGGGGACACAGCTTTCCCTTACAAGGTTTCTGTCTTTCATTGCTGTGTGAGGTAGGGAGTTGGGGTCATTTCCTTCTCCTTGGCTCCAGGACTGAGATTGTGTCTTGCAGCTCATCCAGTGCCTCCTCAAACCCAGCAGAGTTGTTACAGAAGCAGTAAAGGGAAAAGAAGGCAGTGAAAGCAACAGGAGGGGGTCGGATTCAGGGGATGTTGGAGGAAGAGTTAGGGAAAGTGGCTGTTCCAGTGGGACTTGGCAGGGCTTGCACCTCCGTCAATCATAAAACGCTTGGAGGCACAGGGGAGCCAGGAGGATGGCAGTGAAGGTCAGGTTTCATTCGTCATCTTCCTTCTCAGTTTGTGTCTCTCTCATTTTCCTACTTTTTTTTTCTTTTTTTTTTTTTTTTTTTTTTTTTTTTTCCTTTTTTTTTTTTTTTTTTTTTTTCTTTTTTTCCCTTGCCTGCCTTTCTCAGGCCAGAACGGCAGCGGCGCTGCAGGACGGGCCCCGTGGCCGGTACCTGCTCCCGTTCCTTGTGCTCCCTGTCCGCCACCAGCCTGGTCCAGTGGGAAGCCCAGTCCCTCCATCCCGCCGGGAAGCGCCAGCGAGGCAGCGGGGTGATGTCACCGCTGTCGCTGCCCGCCGATGTCCTCCCATCCTCCTGCCGGCCCGCCGGCCCCGGCCCCGCTCGGTGCCGCAGGGCGGGGAGAGCCGCGGGCAGCACCCGGGCGCGTCCTGCGGGAGAACGGGATGCGGGCTCCGCAGTGTCCCTGTGCCACAGGCAGCCAGGGAAACGGGGAAGAGGAACGGAGCACTGGGGTGGGGACTGGCGGCAGCTGAGACGGGAAGCGTGGCTAGAGGTAGCGGCCTGAGGAGAAGCCAGGCTGCATAGAAGGGCAGGACGAAACGGGACACCAGTGTGCAACGCAGACCCAAGAATCCATCCCTGGTCCTGGGCCATCCTGGGGGAATGGGAGGAGCCCCTTCGGAGGACAATAAACTCTGGAATGAGGGTGTGGGCTGCTGCTCCTCGCTCCCCCCCGCTCATTCCACATGCATGATGATACCATATCCCTCCATCTCTCTGGCTTCTTGGGGTTTTTTTTCTTTTTTTTCTCTTTTCCCAGAAATTGTATTTTGAAGACAACGAAAAGGAGAACGTGTTCTGGGTGTGGCTGCATGTGATTTACCCAATAGCCAAAGTGGGGGGGCGCCGAAGGGGAAAAGCAGAACGTCTGCTGCTGAAGGGAGTGGAAGCTGAGGGCTGCAGTAAGTGATGGGGACCCTGTCTTTTCTTTCAGTGCTCCTCGAAATAACTGAAAAGTAGAAGAGAATGGAGGGAGAGAACGTGGGGGGAACTTTTTGTTGCATGCTGAGGGTGTGTGTGGTGAAGGGCTTAGCCATCCAAATGAGAAAAGAGATGGGGACTGGAGAAAGGAGGTGGAAAAGAAGAACAAAGCAGGTGGTGATATGAGTTCAGTCCAGAATGTTTCAGAAATACCTGGAAAACTGGCCACATGAGGAGGGAGACAGGAGGGAGGCTGGGAAGACCAAATGGTCTTGAGAGGATAATGGGTTCAACAGGCAAAGTTTCTGAGGTGTAGGGAAGGGTATACCTTAGCTTTCCTCTGTTCTCTCCTCCACTCCACAGGGATGAAGACCTCTGGAACCTGCATACTGTTTTGTGTCCTAACACTCTTCTTGTCCCCAGCTGGTGAGTCCTTATGCCCCGGGGAAGGATTTCTTCCCCGTCTGGGCCCCGCGGAGTTTCCTACACAGAATAATGTACAATGATCTAAGGACAAAGACAAAGATATGTAGAGGGGTAGTGAAGGGGGAAGGACTGAACAGGAAAAGCAAGGTGGATGTAGGATTGTAAGGAGAAAATTAGGAACTGGAAACAGTTTCCCATCTGTGACGCCCTCCAGTAAGTACTGGGAGTCACAAGAGACAGAGGTCCACAGCTTCTACTGCAGGTATGTTATAGTAAGCAAAACATCCAGATCAAGATGAGAAGGAGGGTTAGGTGTGCTTTGTGCTTACTGCTGTACCACCTGTGTACTCCTGATCTGCAGGGCATTTCCCAGAGCTCTGCAAAATTTGTTCTGTCACAGTTGTGACATGTTTGCTGTCACTAGCAGTTCCTGCTGGAATGACCTCATTCCAAGCCACTCAACTGCTGGGAGGTTTTGTAGCATTTGTACAGCTGTTTTGAGAAACCTCACCTCTGTTGTTCAGACCGTTTTCTGCTTTTGGTGATTGTTGTCATTCTGTTTTGTGTCTCCATTACTTTGTTTGCTTGGAGATACTTCGGCAAAAATTCAGATTTTTTTTTTCTTCTTTTTTTTTTTTTTTTAAAAGCACAACAACAACAAAAAAGAATAAAACAAGAGGGCAGCATCAGACATTATAGTCTGAAGACTCAGGACAGATAGTGAAAGATTAATTTCAGTGAATGGACAAAGCTTTGTCCAGGAAAGACTGTATGTATCACTTTCAGACTAGGTTATTCCAATACCCTCCTTGATCCTCCCCTCATGCTGAAACCTGATTCTGTTCCAAATAGCACTTTTTCATTTAAAGGTGCACAATAAACAATGTCATGTTTATGACTGTGAAGCAGGGAGGTGAGGCATCCAAGACACAAGCTTGTAGGTGGACTACAATTTGAAAGAGGAAAAAAAAAAGGCCGTAGTTTTTATTATGCATGAAGGAAGCTGAAATGAATATTTCTTACTTTTGAGTATTTTGCTTTAGCACTTCTCTTTGGGTTTGTTTGTTTTAACTTGGAAAATAACAGGAATCACCAGCTGGTCTCTCATTGTTTCTTTTGATTTCGGGTAAGATGCAGATTTGGTGAGTTAAGGTTGCAGTTCTAGATCTCAAGGATGAATTTACTGCAGCTTGGATAAGGAAGTCCAGTTGTTTATAAGGCTTATTTATTGGGTACCATAGTAATTATAAATTGAAGTGATTGAAGGTGGGATAAGAAAATCACCCTTTTTGTGTCCTTGCCTCATATGCAGAGATTTCACTTCACTTATGTCCTTTTGTTTTAGAATTGGACTGGTTTTCTATTCAACCCCTAGGGGAAAACAAGATTCGTAATAGCTGACTTTTCAATGTTAGAAAAGGGGGAGGAGCCACCCTGTCTTTTCTACAATTCTCTTCAAATCCAGCACTGCTGGCTTCTGCAATGGTTTCAGGATTTTCATCCTTCCTTTTGCATCAGTAAGAAATGAGAAAGTGCTCAACACCGTTTTCTTCACTACTTGTTAATTAATTAAGAGATTAGCCACAACAGGGGAAGTTTTGGGCTGTATTAAATTGTGTACTTAAGTTATTATGCATGTCTGGCCCACCCTGGGTTAATCGCCAGCAGCTGGCAGCTGGGTGGGGAACAGAATATCAGGGTCCAGCAACTCCTGTAATGCTGTAGAGCAGGATTATGTAGGGGTCCCAAGAGACCCTCTGTGGCCTGCAAGTAACTGCCCTTGGAATGTGGAAGAAGTATGACAAAAACTCCAGACCTGATAGTTTTTACCCACACAGTGCTCCCATTAAGAGCAGAAAGCTGCAGGCTGAGGTCGCAGGACGTAGCGGCATGTACTGATTTTTGGGCTGGTCATGCACACATCCCTGCAGTGCCCCAGATCACTGGCTTTTTCCTGCCAACTCCTTCCTTCATCCCACCCCAGTTATGCAGACATTTCCCTCGTCTGTGGCTAGCAGGAAATATTTTCCTATTCCTGGCTGCTGTAAGGAAGCTGCTCTGTCACCCTTTATATTTGAGCAAACAAACAGTCTAGACCAGCTTCAATTCCTTCCGTGTAGCATGCACAGCCAAGCCTTCATCATTCCCCTTCTCCAGTTCACCCAGAGGCTGAGAGGGGAAAGATTATCTGCTCTGTGCTCCATATCCAGGCTGGATGATTTGCCTAAGGAGCTACAAAACCTGCAGTCTGTTTTTTACTGTACCAATGACTCAATCCATGCCCCCAAGTGAATAATTTCTATGACTCAGTTTCCTCTTTTATAAAATAGAGATAGGGATTTTGCTCAGCCTCCAGAACAGGGAGGCCACATGGATTTTTTTTTTTTTTCAAAATGCATCAAAAGAGGTTTCAGAAGGGCAAAGTCTGGAGGTATTTACTAACTTGTCCCTGTGCCTAGCCCTTGCCCCTGGTGGAAGCAGCAGGGGTAGATAGGATCAGGACCCACTGTATCCACGAGCCTTTAAACAGCAAATGCAGCCAACAGTGGAGGCTGAGGCTGAGTAGAGAGCATTTCTCCCTTCAGCAGAGGGCAGTGGTGTCTCCTGGATAGATAAACACTAAAATTTCACAAAGCCTGCAGACTATAAAAATCTGTCTTTCATCACGCCCCTCTCTTCTTCTCTTGCAGACTGGTTTCCATGGATGGTCAATGGGCAAGAACTGGAAAGTGCAACTGGTAAGTATTACAGGCATGTTAATGTGCTGAAGATTGCTCATGTGATCCAGTTGTCCTGTGGAGTTACAGCCTGTTTATTAGAAAATAGTGTTCTTTGTTTCTTTGCCTCTGACATCGTGAGTTTACCTTTCAGTGAAGATTAAACAAGCTCTCCAAGACAACCTGCTAAGTGTTACGTGCTCTTTACAAATAATTCTGTAGTGCAGGGTCCTGAACACTTAGCTGAAGGTTACAAAGTTATGTTCACAGTCAAGAGTTGTAGAAGGTTCACAAAAGCTGGTACGTCTTCAACCACGAGATGCCTGGGGAGCTCTACTGCTGCTCAGAAAAATCCTAGGGAGAATGGTGCACAAACGGAAAGGATATTGGCTGATCTTCTTTCTGGCTGTGTTGTTGGGGGTGAATTGATTTATCCCTCTGGACCTTAATCCATTTTTGCCACATGGTAAGATAAAATGAATGTACATTTACATCATGCTTCAGCACCCAAAAGGACCACAAGGGCTTGCCTTTTCTTCAAACCTGAAGCCCCTGGCTAAGCCTGCAGACATCTCCCAGCTATGATTCTGTGATATGTAATATCTGCAGTTTCCCAGAAAACTATTCAGAAGCCAGCCCAAAACATGTCCTCCAAGCATCCTTTCCTTCATGCTTTACCTCTCTACCACTACCCCAGCTTTGCCATCAGTTGCTTTTCAGAGAAACTCATCCACTGATGAATTTCTGCAGTCAAGGCTAGGTTTTGGAATTGCCTCCCTCCTTCTCTGCCATGGGTGCCCTCAGCTGTCTGTTCTAGTGCTGCAAGACCCCTCAGCACCTTCATTTCAGAAGTCTTTCTTTCCCATCAAGATGCCAACAGCAGCCATATCTGAGAAGTCAAAATATGCCTCCAAAATACACTGAGTGTTGATACAACATGTGCACTAAGAAATCCAGTCTCAGGCCAGCCACCAGAAAGGGGAGTGGATACGGGTGGGTTGGGGGTACTGTGTTTGATTATGTGTTTGCTGGGTTGGATCCAACTGTCTCATGAGCCTATGATGGCAGGAGAGGTAATTCAAACTGGCTCAGGCTGGCTGTGTAAGGCACCATAAAATAAAGAAACGCTTTTTCAAGGACATTCTCTTTTCCAGATGGAATTACCCCTGACAGCAGCTCTGGTAAGCTCCAACCTCTTGGCATCTTCATACTTCTTTTTCCCTTTTCACCACTGCTGCCTACACAGAAATTACCCATTATGCCCGGAAACTCCTCATCCCGCTTCTGATGCGCAGGAGCGTTCTTCCAGCACTTACGGCTGTCTGGGAGTCCTTTTTGTGCTCCACGCAGAGAGATGAATTTAGGGTGACTTAATGGTCTGTTCTCCAAGGAAATGCCAATCTCTCTTCATGTACCAGGGCTCCCTGAAGATGTTTCCATTGCAGGAAGCCATGAAATTTAAAGCCCACACATCCTTGGCTTCCAGAGAAGGTGGCAGGAACAAACAGACTAAATGATGAGGGTGAGAAATTGGACAGGTTCAAACTGGGACACAGGCTGTGTGTGTGTGTCTGCTGACTGGCAGCAGATGTTCTTCAATTCTCAGGAGACAGAGGTACCAAAAATCCCCTGAAAGTAGTAGAGCAAACCCTGAGCATTGTTGGAGCGGGGAAGTGGAAATTCTGTTCTTTCGGTACTGTCTGCCCCACCGTGCCTGCGGCTGTGTCACAGGGGGGCAGCAAAATGTCTGCAAAGGGAAGGGTAGATGGAGGACTTGGAAGATAAACACTTAGAGCACACAATGCGTGTCCTTAGAGAGTGGAGATGGTCCCAGGAGAAGGATACAGAGCTGATGGGAGTGTAGACAATTCCAACAACAGGAAATGGAGGAAAAGAGAGGCTCAAGAAGGAGCCTCCCCACTTTTTCCAACCCCACTCTGAGTTCAAATCTGTCACCACTGGCCTTGGGAATGGTTTCTCTCTCTGCTGGAGCACATCCCAAACACATCCCTCTGAGGGTGGTAAAGACCAGGCAGGGAGGGAGAGGGAGAACACATGTGGTCAATGCTATGGGTCAGAGAGAGGCAGCTATGCATGGCTGTTTCTGGGGAGTGTGCTCTGAGTGTATGGGAACTCATCTGAGAGTGGTGCCTTGCTCTCTAGAACATCAGCTCCACACTTTGTCCTCTGCCCTGACTCTGCTCATCAGCTGGCTGCAGTATTTGTTGTGGGTCAGACTGCCATGAGACTGAGTCAAGAGGCCAGCTGGAAATGTAATTAGGATAATTGAAAACTGCAGATGAGTCGAGGGGCCAGCTAGGGATATAATTAAGATAGTAAAAGACTGCATATTTTAGTTAAGATCTTAAATAAGTTAAAGAGTTAAGTTAGAAATATGACTAGCAAAAATCACGTACTCTAGTTAAAGTGTGGCAAAGATATCCAGAAGTAAAGCTAGGAGTGACAGGGGATAGATAGAGTATTATAGAAGGGCAGAAACCATAAAAATAACTGGCCTCTAAGAATAATCGAAGCAGAGAGGCTTGGACTGTGACCAGCAGGTCAAAAAGTCCTGCCAACTGGACATAGGTGAAGAGTTCACCCTGAGGAAGATGGCTTTCTTCCTCCCATATGCCCACTCCCTTATTTCAAAATCTCAGTGACCCAATTAAGAGGATGCAATTGCCTGGCTGTAATATATATTCAGCTAATTATAATATTAAACAGGCAGGTAATGATTATGTATTAGGCATCCATAGAAACCACGTGAATATATAAACCTTTCTTAGATAAATAGAGAGCAGGAGTCTGTGACTCCTCCTCGCACATACCTTTAGAAATTATTCCACATGTAATAAATACCCTTCTTTTCAACTTTAATTAGGTTGAAGAGTCGTTTTTCTGTGCTTCAAGACAACACTGGAAGAGGAAAGTGGAAGCACAGTATTGTATCTACAAGATGTAAGATCTTTGTGGTTGGGATGGGAGGTGAAAGCAGCTGTGTTCAGCATATGAGGCTTGACAGTCTGTAGGAAGGTAGATAGGACTTAGTGCCCAGACCAACCTGGTGGTGACTGACCTACATCTAAAGGTTAAAAGACTAAAACTGAAGCCTTTACATCAAACTTGGGCTTCAAAATGCTTACTATTGAGGGATCAAACAAAACTCTTCACAAAGAATGTGCCATTGGGACCCATCTTTGCTCTGCAGCATCCTATCAGCTCTAGCACACCCAGCATATTTGCAGGGAAAGCCTGCAGGTACTCTGACAAATCAGATAATGAAAACACCACAATCAGCATTGCCTATGAACCAGATGTGAGATGAGATGGCTACTAGTCAGGACTAGTAAGGCATCAGCAGAACACTGGCAGGAGGGAAGTGACTGTAAGCTCAAATTAAGGTCTTCCAGTACATCTCTTTTTCCAGATGCAGCTGCCACATCACCTGTGCTTCTTCCTCCTGGTGAGTTTATTCTCAGTTTGCAGCCACATGTTGTGGACCCTCCTTCCCTCTCCTCACACAGTCCCTTACACACCTGGAATCCTGCCTTCTCTGGCTGCCCCTAAGCCCCACACTCAAAAGATTCATTCTCTTTAACACACATGTTTTGTCTATGCTCCTGGCTAACACTGTGGCACTTCTGCACTACAGAGCAGAAGTCCTCTGTAATTGCTCGTAAGGACTTGCACCTGACAGTCAGTTCTCTGAATTCCTTTCCAGTTTGTTACTGGGTAAATGATAAAATGTACTGCTTTGCTGTGGTACAGAGTGGTTACATTATCAGAGGGAGTAACAAACCAACCTCTTTTTGACCCCTTGTCGTGGACATTAAAGAGCCAGTGGTGTTGGGGTGATGTTTCTTAAAGGTGCGTGTCACTGTTCCTTATGAAGGGCAGTCACAAAGTCCTTCACCTCTTGGCTCCATAAAGGGTAACTATGGCAGCTAAAGAAATTACCTGACCTTTTAAGTCAGAATGTCCTTACAGTGTAATTTTGAACAGAAGTGGTAATGCTTTATGGGAAAGCTTAGGCAAATTTTTAGCATTGTTCACTGCATAGCTGGCACTAGACTCATATCGGATTTGTACCTTATGGTTTCATGTCAGTAACAATGAAATCTTTTTCCACATTAGAAGTTACAATGGAAGGCTCTTGAAAGAGTTTTCCAGGTATTTGTTTTGATTAAACTGATTTCTAGGAAGGAATCATGGTAACTAACTAACTTTGTTACCCTCTGTCTTCCAGTTCAGTCTGACAGCGAAACGACAACGGCTTCATCAGGTGTGTTTTAAGTTTGCTGCCTGCACCCTCTCCCAGACCCACTTTCACCCACCCTATTAGCTCTCCAGAGAGGTTCTGGCTGGGCACAGAGCTCTGTCACCTGGAAAATTGCTTTAAATTGTTCCTTGAGTTAGAAGTAGGGGAGAATGATGGTAGTGGAAGCTGAAGCCTTCTCCTGGATGGCATGCCTGAGAAGGCAGGAGCTGGCAGATCAGCAGACCAGATACAATGGATCAATATCGTGTCAGTGTCAGTGGCCAAGACCTGGCAGTTCAGAACGATGTGCAACAAAATCCATTGTAGTTAGTTACAGGGTTGATTGTTCAGAAAAGAAAGGAACTAGATTTGTGTCCTGAAATGTGATAATTGCGCATCTATTAGAAACCCATGTCTTAAATATGCAACTAAAATTTGCATTTTGTTTATATGTGTCTGTCCCCTTTGCAACATGTGCCTTCTGTATTCCGGGTGTCCAGTGGGCTTGGTTTGAGTTTCACTCAACTTTCCCTTCCTTTTGGTTTGTGAAGCAAGGGGATGAGAAATGGCTGCACTATTTTCCTCTTCTCTAAACCAGCCCCATCTCTCACATGAGAGCGACAAAAGAGGCTGGGGTCCTTTCCTAGAAGCCTGGAGGTCTGTACCTAGTGATTAGGTTATATCTGTGCCTGAATGAGTGCACCTGGCCGTGATCCTGGGTTGCACCTCCGTGTCTGTGTGTGTGTTCTCAGACTGCCGTGAGGAAAAGTTCCCTTGCACGCGCCTCTACTCTGTTCACAAGCCAGTAAAGCAGTGTATCAGCTACCTCTGTGTTACAAGGTAAGAAACCAGCAGTCCCTAAGAAAAGCACTAAAAACTGCCCAGAAATGGTATGTCCAGTTCAGCAATTGTTCCCTTTGAAGACTAGAAGTTTTCTCTGGGAACCTATCGGTGAGATGAATCCTATCTTCAGAGTCTCCTTTTAGGGTAATTATTTAAAACAGCACAATGGCTACAGTCTATGCAGCACTAAGGAGCTGTAATGTGCCTCATATTGTAATCCATATTTAAGGTATTTGGTCATTTATAGGGCCATGAAAATGATCAGAGGTATGGAGCACCCCTCCTGCAGACAGTCTGAGAGAGCTGGGATTGTTCAGCTTGGAGAAGAGAAGGCTCCAGGGAGAACTCACTGCAGCCTGCCATACCTAAAGGGGGCTTATTAAACAGAGGGAGAGCAACGTTTTACGTGGGCTTAAATTGTGATAAAACAAGAGGGAATGGTTTTAAACTGAAAGAAGAAATATTTAGATTTGTTGTCAGGAAGAAACTCGGAGGGTGGTGAGGCATTGGCACAGATTGCCCAGGGAAGTTGTCAGTGCACCATCTTTGGGAGTGTTCAAGTCAAGGTCCGATGTGGGGCCCTGAGCAACCTGATCCAGGGGGTGACATTCCTGCCCAAGGAAGTGAGTTTGGAACTAGGTGATCTTCAAAGTCCCTTCCAACCCAAGCCTTTCTATGATTCTAAGATTTCATGAAGCCTTTACAAAGATTGCTTTGCTATTGAGCAGCCTTATTCTTGGCTAAGAAATCATAAAAATTTAGGATTTACCTGCTCACTAGTGAATATACATGTTTATTCCCTGTTCCCCTTTTTTGTTTCTTTGTGTCCCTGTGCCTTCTGCTGGTGATCCCGCAGTGTGCGTCGCATGTACGTAATAAACAAGGAGGTGTGCACTCGCATTGTCTGCAAGGAGAACGAGGTCATGCAAGGTGAGTGCTATCACAGGCCAGCCTAGAAGGACAGCTGCAGCCATCTGATAGAGTCTCCAGGCTAACTAGTTGGCTTAGATCCTGATCCACATGCAGTACCTTCCCTGGACTTTGAAAGAGCTCTGAAGCAATGCAGTATTGGACATAATAGACATGCTATGTTAAAAAAAAACTGGGAAGTAGATATTGTGCTTCTAAAAAATATGATAGCTCTCTATTCCTCGATCTTGATCATGGTCTAGTAGTCCCAGACACACCCTTACTCAAAGTTGTACTCCTTTGAGGTTAAAGAGTAAATATCACTATTTCTGTTCATGAATAGAAGCAGGATCCAGTCTAGATTTTTTTATGCAATCTTTGTTGCAGCAAATACAAGTGGTTTTAATATGCAATGTACATGCATAAAGCCAGAAGGAAATTCATAAAAGCCTAAGGACTTGCTTTGCTTGCCTCATGTATATGAGGACTGAGCAGTTTCAACAGTTTCTGTAGATGCAGTGAAGGATGTACCTCTAACTATTCTGCTGGTGAAGGATTTGAAGGAAGCTTTGATTATCTGTCAACCTGTGTGTGTCTGCTTGTCTTCAGATGAGATCTGTCGCCAGCTGGTTGGCCTTCCTCCTCGACGTCTCCGCCGATCCGGGCAGCCCCTGCCTCTCCCTTGCAGACAGCTCCTGGAGCAGCAGCGCAGGCCTGATGCTCTTTGAGCTACCAACATAGGAGAGGAAAAGCAAGAGAGAGAAGAGAAGTCATCATCCACTACCTACAGTCCAAGACAAGTGCTTCTTGTTTGTGATTCCCCCATTATTTCCTTGTTTCTATGCCTTCTTCTACATCCTCTTCTTCAGGTGCTGCAGGGCACAGAGTACCCTCTCTGCCAATCTGTCGTGGTAGCTGTTGTCATCTTTATAATCTGTTACTGAGGATAGCGGACTCTCCCCCATTTTCTCTCACACTCTGCCTGGGAGGCTGTGAGCTACTCATTTCCCAGAGGTCCTTATAAATGTGCTGCACCTTCTCTTGCTTTGCCCCTGGAGAGAGCCAGAAATGGGGACAGGGTGAAGTCCTCCCCAATGGTACAGATGCCTTAAGCTGCATCTCATCTCACCTTCATGCCCTTGGACTCCTGCCCTAGATTTCTTGCCTGACATCAGCATGAGCTCGGACATGGTTGGTCAGCCTGAGCCTCTCTGATTCTCCCGAGCCACTGAGTTTGTTGTGTGATAGCACATTCTCCTCCTTGTGTCTGCTGGCCTCAGGGAAGTGACAGAATTGGGAGATGAGCTGTCCTGAACCCAAGGCACCCCTCCCTGGGTGGCAACAGATCATTTATAACTACCTCTGGGAAGTTTTTGTCTCAAGCTCATTGCCTCCCTCACACACATCTCCTACCAAAAGGAAAAAATCTGGATTTAGTATGGCATTATATTTTTCTCAGAAAGATTATGTTTCTTCTCCTCTCCTCTCCCCTGTTCTTGTCCCTCCCTTCTCACTGAAGACATCTCTTGATGCCCATTCCAGGCAAGTTTCAGGGAGTAGTAATTACAGCTGCCTCCACTCCTAAGCCCAAGAAAGCCCATGAAGAACCTGTGTGACCTGACATTACTGAGACCTTGCAATGAATTATCTTGTCTTGGTGTCTTGTCTTGGTCTGGCTACCTCCACACTCTCCAGTTGCTGTGCCTGCTTTCAATCTCCAGTTGAGTTCCTACCTCCTGACCTGGAAGCTCCTGCACAAAGCAGGAAGGAGTTGCAAATTGGAATTGGATGTGGGAGCAGAATCATTATCTGGGATTGCTGTTTACCTGGGACCTGGGATTTTCCTGCAGAATCTCTGACTGTGCTGACCTGCACAGAGCCAGGTGCTGATGGGGAAGGTAAACCTATCTGCAGGTATAAGTGCTTATACAGGCCATCCTGGGCAGAAGAATTCACTGTGGCAGCACTGGATGTCTGGCCTGCTCAAGGACTTTGTTTTCTAGGTATATGGAGAACATTTCCAGGTATATGGGCAGGTTTTGTGATGAGACCAGGTAGAGTAAGTGGGGAAGAGCAGTCTGAACTGTATTAATCACTCCATGTGACTCTTAGTGGCATGCTTCTGTGGGGCACCAGAGGATCAGCAAGACCCACTCTCTAGGATCTCTCTGTTATTCCCAAGTAACTGAAAGCCAGTTTGCTAGATTTGGCAGTCACTCCCCTCACATCGTCTGCTGAACCATTCAGTCTTGCAGGAGCACTGCCCTGTTGCACAGAGCCAGGGTCACACAGGATTGGGGACAGTTTGCTGCACAGAGGCAGATGTCTCAGAAAAAGAGCAAAAACAGTTAGTGTAGGACCATCTCACCAGGACCTGCATTTCTGCTGTATGCAGCAAGAAGTTGGTCACATCCTCTGTGTGGGGGATGTAACCCTGTGCAGACAGATTCCACATGAGGTCAAAATTAGCCCTAGATGGGCTAAATATCTCTATATTTGTCCAGTGTACAGGAGAAAGAATTCCAAATCACACAGTGACTAGAATTTTTTTCCTACATATAGGAGCACTGCACTGCTACTCAGAGGATGATGCTCCTCTTGAGTACTCCAGGCTCATGAGACTAGGAATGAAGGAGGGATTTCTTTGTACTGAGAGGGTGCACATTTCTGTGGAGAGGAGGGTACTGAGAGCTTGATCTCAAAGACATTCAAGCCACTGGCAGCCACTGGCTTCCATGCCACAGGGATACCTGTGAAAATTGCCTGTGTGGAGGAAGGTAGGATGGAGATGGATCTTGGAAACTGGACGGGGTCAAGTCTGTTCTCTGTATTTAGAGGTGAATATTCATCGCTATAGATACATAAATGGGTAATATAGCTACTGTACAGCATATAGAAATTTAACTTTCATACAGGTTGGGAAGTGGTTAGAAACCTTTCTGTTGCTTGCTTTCAGCAGGGACAGGAAGAGGTGCTCCTGTCCAGGAGAACACTGTTTTAATGCTAGAGTCTATATAATCCATATTAAAAGAAAATTTATTTCCTGTTATTCTTGGCAACTCTCATGTGTTTGGGTTTATTTGTGTCTTGCTGTATTTCCTCCAGATTTGTGGGGATACTTGATTCCATATCAAATCTATCATTTGGAACCTTCTACTCCCTGCCAGCTTAGTCCTCTGCTGTCACCCTCCTCTCACCCATGAATCACAGGTCTTCCTGGGAACTCTTTTTTTTTTTTTTCCCTAGAGAAACATAACATTTTCTCCAGCTTTTTTTTTTTTTTTTTACCATGGATGGCTGTGCTATGTTTTCCTGACAATTGGTAGCTGCTAAACACAGGGATAACTCCTCCCAGCCCATGAAATTTGTGCTGAGGACACATCTTTTTACTGTGCACATGCCATGACTTTCTGGTGGAGAATTAACATCTCCAAATAAAATGGCAAGATGATTGAAATAAGAGAAAAGCTGTAATAAATATCACATAAGCAGAGAAGAATTTGTTCACTACAACCATTTAACTCAATAATGGGAATATCTGAGAGACCACATTAAAAATTACACATCTATGTCAAAAGGATTAGGAAAATTTCCTTTTCATTGATTTTCTGACTTTTTCATAGTTACTTCAGTCATTGACTGTGCATCATATTTTGGTTGAAAGGATGAAGCACTAAGATGTGGGGGACTCTGAGCAGTATCTTCATGTGCAAGCAGTCAAGTCTGCATTTAGATGGTATTTCTAGAACAAAAGTGGCTGTGGGCCAAATTACCCATTAAGCTGCCTCTGAGAGTGCCCCATAGATCTTCAGGACTAAACCACACAATGCAGGTTATTGCACAACACTCTCCTCTACTCCCCTTCCTGGCTGAAGCTGTGGTGCCCTGATCTTGGACTGCTGTAGTGGGTACAGCCTCAGCCCCAGTGGCTGGAGATATTGCTCCCTCCTACACAGGCCAGACCCTGCTCTGTCTCATAAACTCAGCCTTTGCAGTGCTCCTGCATTGGCACCTTCCCCTGGCTGTGTGAGCCAAGCACAACATATGCCATCAACTGTTTGTAATTCAGCTTATTCTTCCTTTTCCCTTACACTAGAGTCGGCCCACACTTCATTGGCACTTGTCCCATACCCACATTTATCACCCCTGCCACTCCAACCTGAATTGCCACGATATCTGGACATCACTTTCTCTTGCAAGCCACCAGGGAAGTGGTTTTAAATACGCCTCCAGGTAGGTGTGCTGCTCATGCAGTTGGGCTAGCCACAAAGAAAGCTGACAGAACCGTTTTTAGAAGCATGATTCTGCATTTGTGGCTGATTTTCACAACCTCTCCTGACCTGGAGCAGGAGTTAGATGCCCTGTGGTCACTCCCCACACAATGGCTGCTCCTTCTCCTCCTGCTGTCACAGCTCCCCAGTACCAATCTGTGTGACCAGTTTGAAGGCTGCTGGTTAAAGCCAGCGCTCCGATGTCTGCTCCCCAGTTTGAAGCAGTGCCTCACTGCTGGGCATGTGGAGCTAACAAGCATGGGAAGGCTGTTGGAAGCAGCTGACATGTCCATGCTGGAAGCTTCTGACATGTCAGAAGCTCCTGAAACTTGTTGCCTGAATGCTGTCCACAAGAACCCCCAGGGTGAGCAAAGAGTGTTGACATCGGGCATCTCAGCTCAGAAGGATCCCTCAGGGATGTACTGCTGGCTGCCATGTGGACTGGTCCTTGCCACCCCCACAAAAAGAGCTCCTCTACTAGACAAAGAATAGCTGGGTTGAAACCAAAACTGATTTTAGCTTTATTATTTTATTAATTTTTGGGGTATTTTTTTCTGGAGCTATTGAAGTACACGATCCTGTAGTATTGACCCCTGGTACCACATGGTGACATTGTCTGGCACTGTACATTTGGCCAGTTGTGAGCAGCTCCTTGACTGGGGCACAGGAAATCTGAATTCCAGTTCTGAATCTCTTCACGCCCTGCTGTCTGATTTTTAGCACATTGCTTTTTTCTCTCTGTTTCTGCCATCCTTAGAACCTGTAATGCAGCAAGTTGGAATAAACTCCCACAAAACAGAGAGCTGGATTTTAGTCCATTAAAAAAAGTTAGTTAAAAATGTGTGGGGAATACTACAAAGGTATTTGATTTGGTCTACTTTTACTACTAATGTAAATTATTTTTTCAAATAAAAACATGTTCAATAATGTGAATCATATCAGTTAAAATACAAACAGTATATGCTTGTTGCTAGTATGCTGAAGTATATTTAAAAAGTGAATTGTGAAAAACATTCCATTCATTTAATGAATAAGAATGCAGTTTGGGGCATTTTACTAAGGTTGCAATTTCCATACAAATACAGCTGGTCACAAATTAGCAAAAAGGTGTAATAGAGAAGCATATGTAATTCATCTAACTAATAAGACATGTCAGATCTCACCTGCTTAAATATAAGAATAAATGTAGGTTAAGCTGTGCATTTTTTAAAATAAATGTGGATATTGAGATAGCATATGTTCCCAGTTAAGATCACAGATAAACTTACATTGAAAGTTTAACATGCAGAACTAACTTCAAAGCTGCTCAGATTGCTCAGAGCCTCGTCCCAGTGAATTTTTGAAAAATTCAGCAGGGGATGGAGAATCCACAACTTGTTCTAATATTGCACCATGCTTAAGATGGAGAATAGTTTCCTGATGTCAGATCAGAAATTCCTTTATTGCATCTTTCATCTGCTCCCTCTGTTCTTTTTGCTGTGCATTTCTTAGCAAACTCTGTCTCCCCTACAATATTGCTGCAGTCAACTGAAGAAGATAACAAGAAGAAACTTTTAATTAATACAAAGCACGAGTTTACTTGCAAAACAAGGCATCAAAACTATTGAAATAAATTCTCTTCCTGTGGGAAAATTGTGTTAAAAAATGCAAAACATAACAAAAAATCAGTGGTTCAATTAAAGGATTTGCAGTCTGTGTCCCTGCAGCAGGCCACTTTTTCTATGCTCACACAGCATCTACTTCTTGTGCACCACCTTCTCACCCTGAGGTCACTTTCAATTTCTCTGCCTTGGGTTTGGTAGCCTCGGGTTTCACTGTTTTGCCCTTAGCTGGATATTTGCCTCTTTTGGTCTGTTAGTTTTCATATCCTGTAGCTATTTCTTGGCCATCTTGACTTTCCTTGGGACTTTCTTCACAGCCAGCGCTAATCAGGGCTCCTTGGCAGTGCCAGTCAAGGGCCAGGTGGGTCTTGGCCTTTGCTGCCTTCTTGGCACCTTCAAAAATGTTTCTTTTCCGCCGGATGCAGTGAGTGTAGTTGCTCCTGAGACTGTGCTGTGGAGATTTTATCATCAGCCCTGCTTGAGCCCAGCACTGTCATCACACAACATCTCTTTTAGCTCCACTGTCCATCAGCTGCTCTCTTTGTAGTTGCTCGTTGGTTTAGCTTAGGAAAGATGTCTGAACTCTTTGTAGTCTCTACAAACCTCTTTACTATTTCTGTTCCCTGAAAGTCCCCAGGGGCACTGTTTCACAGTAGATTTTTGGCTCTCCAATCTAAAAGATTTGCTTGTTCCTTGTTCTCCAAATTGGAACAGGACCAAGCTAGCCACCCTTAAGTAAATTTGCCTGTGCCTTACCTGTACCTGCACAAAAATGATAGAAGAGAGGACTAGACCTGATGTCTCCATGTTAAGCACAGTCTGGGCAAAATGAAATTACCTGGCTGTGTATGAGTGCAAGATGAAGAGATGCTCATGAGGACTTCCAGCCAAGGAAACCTTGTACAACTGCAAGGTACTGAGCACACGACTGACAGCCAAGGAACATCCAACACATGATTTTCCATTGAACTCCCAAGACTTCTGTCTCAGTCTCTCCAACAAAGCACTTCTCCAAAGACAACAGGGAAGTTAAAATCAGGATTTACCACCCAGGCCCCAGGTGCCAGCTCTTTGCACTGAGTAGCACGAGCTGCAGCACTGCACAAACATGAGCTAATCAGAGGCAACACTGGTTTGCAAAACCATAACCACAGCTAGAAGGTGAGCCTCTTTGTGAAAAACAGCAGTACAAAACCGAGTTTCTCCCTGTGGCTAGGAGATGACTGCAGAGATATGGAGCCAGTGACTTCCACACAGGAAGGGGGAAATCTGATTTGAAACAGGATGTGGGTGCCCAGACCAGGGAGCTGAGCTGTAGGAGAGTGGAGTAACACTGGAACGGTGCCTGCAGCTCTCTGAGCACACAGAGGGTGATCTCCAGGTCAGCACTGAGTCAGGAGCCACTTGAGATGGGCAGGGCATGCTGGAGGCTGAAGCTGCAGGCACTCCAATGGGAAGCAGCAGGGTGCCAGCAGCTCTGGCAGGTACTGTACCCCCCATCTCTCAGCATGGGAAGGGCAGTTCTGCTTTCATCAGAGTCTGTTTCTCTTAGCATAAATGGGGTAAGCTCCCAACCGTGTCACGGCCTCAAGCCAGAGAGCACACTAGAGGACATTTAGCATAAGTTTGTGGATTTTGGTCACATTTTTTAACTGCAGTCATGATGGGGAAGCTATTCACTAGGTCTCAAACTCCTCAACACAATCTAGCCCCTTTCCTGCCCTCCTGCTCGTGATCCCAGAAGGTGTCTGTCTCTGGTAGCAAGGGCTGTGGCCTAGAGACATGGTGGAGGGTACTAATATGAGCGGGGAGACAAAATAATTGTGGGGTCACAGGGCCAGAATTAAGGATTATTAGTTCCTGTAAGAAGACCTGGGCTGGGCTGGCAGAGAGCTGCAGAGCAGGAATGAGAAGCACTCACAGAGCTGCGGTTAAAAAATGTATACTCAATTCAATAGTTTCACCCTAATTTGCCTTGTCCCCCAGCACCAAAACAAGCTCAACAGTGAAACAAAAATAAACTGCAGGTCGTCTCCAGGTAAAGATTTTGCAGTGCAAGCCTGGAAAGCTGAATTACTAGTAAAACACACAATAACATATAACCTTAGTACATACGCAGCAACCAGATGCCCTCAATTCTGCATCAGTGGCATCATTGACAATCCTGCAGCATGCAGCAGCGCAAGTTTTGTAAACTCACCCTCCCACACATCCTGAACTCCTGCCTTTTTTACTTCCCCCTTCCCTCTCATAACCTGGAATCCCTGCTCTTGTCTAATTTAGATGCAGTCTCTGTGACACTCACCCCACAGTGCTTTAGCTTTGCATTTGCAAACCCCACCACCACACCATCCCTCTCCGGTGAAGTCCACCCCAGGCAGACCACACGCACATCCTCACAGCTTTTACACATCTCTGTGGTGCTGCACATTCCACAAAAATCACTGCTTTTTAAAGCAATGGCTGAAACCTTCTCCCCAGGCATGGCATCCACTGCTGCACCAAAGGATGAGGTGACAGCTCTAGGGACAAGGTTCTCTGCCCCATGTCCTAACAGCAAGCTGCTCTACATCTAGTGTGGAGGGGTTTTTTGCACCCAGGGCTGGAGTAATGGGAGTGGTGTGCCTGGCAGAGGTGTCAGAGCAAGTGCACTACCTTTGTGTTGGGTCTGTGATTCTAAGAAGGGTGAGGAATCTTTGTGGACTGAACAGCAATGCAATGTGTGTGTAATAAATAAGCATTTTGATGTATAGTCTCAGGCTTAATATATGCTCATATTAAGTGAGCATATTCTATGTGCTTATAATAAATAAGCATAACAGCTTTTTTATCTGCCAGTGCCTTAGTGCAAGGAGCTCCACCATTCCCCTGCTCAGCATCTTTGTGCAAGTCAGTGGCTGCTCAGCACTTGTGGAGCAGAGAAAGTTTTTCTGTTTGAGGTTTTCTCTTGAGGCCAGGGGAAGCAGGTGTCTGTGTTTCTTGTGTTCAGCGTAAAACCAGCCAACTGGTGACAGAGGCGCTACTTTCAAAAGGCAATTTCTGAGCAAAGGGTGAATGGAAAAAAAAATATATATTTATAATAGTATGCACCAACACATGACTTCCTGTTGACTAAACAAGCAACCTCTCCTCTGCTTTGGGGCTAGATAATTTAAATTATTCACTGTATTTTTGCTGTCTAATTTCTTGGCAATTTGCTTTCTGAATCTTTCGTAAAAGTAATGGTGGCATTCCTCCTCTCACCTCTCCTTACACCTGACCACTGCTCTTCAGCCAGTAGTTATTTCTCTGTTCTCACTCCAAGACAGAAAATAAAGCCCTGAGCACAAGAAACCTGAAGGGATGCTAGAACATTCTTCCATGATCCCAAAAAGCCGGAGCAGTGCCTCTTGCTAGATAACACTCCAAACACAGCAGCACAGGGACCCTCTCCAGCCTTCCCCACCAGCCTTTAACTGACCCAGGCTTTGATCAGAAACAGTGATGGAGACATCTTCAGTATTTTCCTCTCCCATCTCCAAATAGGTCTTCATTGAGCAGAAAGGACAGAAAACTGAAGTGGTCAGCATATCCCCTTGTGTATTAGCTCCCAGCCTATGCTTGACACATGTAACAGATTTGGCAATTTACCACCAGGGAGAAAGCTGGACAAGCAACCAGATCAGGGATCAGTGACCTTTCCACGGTTTTCCAAACTACTTTTTTTTTTTTTTTTTTTTTTTTTTTTTTTCTTTC
>VYZP01040447.1:27451-81065 GCA_013400635.1 Hypocryptadius cinnamomeus
ATATCACAGCAGGGGTGACATCTGCTAATGAGCAAAATCTTGCTGTAGCAAGAGAGTGCAGCTTTTAGGCAGAACTGGATAGGAACTGGAGGTCCCTCTTGAAATGTTCCCTAGACTTGCTACAAGACGCTAAAGCGCATTCACAACAGCAGGTTTCTGCTCTGGGGATTAGAGATAGAGGCAGAGAATCTCTGCTACTGCCTTTGTGTGCTTGGACCTCATGTGTGAAGGAAGTTTGCAGTCTAAATGAAGGGCATTGGAAAGCCTCCAGCAGTGCTTAGACTTGAGAGCCTTGCCATTAATTATAGTTCGTCTGTTCGTTCATCCATTCTTTCTTTTTTATCTCTGTGGAGAGCAAAGAAACTCTCAACATTTAGAGGAAAGTGCATGTTTTAAACATGGAAGGACGAATTCCACTTACAGGCAGGACCAGAGAAAGGATATAGTTATACATTTTATGAGACTTGACATGTAAAACCTTTGAGAAAATAATTTTGCACCAATTAAATTTATGGGGAGGACCAGGTTGGCCATGGAGATATTTCTTGACTCCTTTCAAAGTAGAAAATTTATATAAAATTTTGTGCAATCTTTTGGCTATGAAAATTGAGAACAAGCACAAGAAAAAAGGTAAGTTTACTTTGATTTATTGAATGACACACAAACAGTTGTGATCTCTAAGAAGCAGATTTCCCAGAGTGTTTTGCTTTTTGTTTTTGCTTTTCTCTTTATTTTTTTTAATGTCCTGTGTAACAAATGTGCTCCTTGAATTATTAAAAGAAAATCTAGTATTAAAGCGTGATGTGTTGGTCTGACCTAGGAGATTTGTCACAAGGTGCTACGAGAGCAAAGGCTGAAAGGGGACAGCTGTTTCATTAGCCAGAGTGTTCTCTTAGGCTCTGTTAAGTAGGACAGGGATTCTCAAGGATTTCAGTCTCTTCTAGCTTTGGTGAAACACTAGGAGCCAGATCCCCAAGGAGGATAATTGCCACAGCTCTTGAGACCAATGCAGCTGCCAAAATGTTTCTTCATTAAGCGTGTATCCTACCCAGGCACTTCCCTGAGAAGTAGGACAGCCCATGCCTGGGCTTTGCAGGAGTGCTTCTCCTTTTCCTGGAGTATGCCATGCTCTCTGCTCTCAAAAACAAGTCCTCTCCAAGTGCTGGGCTAGAGAGCCTGCTCTGTTCTGGCAACTCATCCCTCCTTTGCCTATTTTTGCATATACTGGTTTCACAAAGCCTTAGCATTCTGAAAACCAGTAAAATTAATAAGGAAACTAAATCAAGCAGAGAAAAAACGAAGAACTACCCTAGCGTGAGGTAAACAAAAGCTCTGCTTCTCAGCCATGGCCCACTTGGGGCAGAAGCAGAGCAGAATGTCCCCTGGCTGCCACCTCAACGCCCTGGCCAGCCCAAGGCACTGCCTCAGCCCTTGCTGGCCTTCAGCCCTGCACAGGGCATGGCTGCCAGGGCAGGAGCAGAGCCTGGGCAGCCCAGGGCAGTGCTGGCAGAGCAAAGTGCATCGTGAGTGCCAGCCTGGCTATGAAGGCAGGGGGTCCTGACTGTCACCCTGCCACCGGCAGAGCTCGGTGCTGGTGCCAGCACCACCTGGAACAGCAGGATCAGGCCCAGAGGCACTCCTCACTGGTGCTTTGTGTGCAGCTTTGCAGTGCAGGTCTGCCACCACTCCTGGCGTGTTGACAGGGCTCAGACACCCGTGACAATGTTCAGGTGCCAAGGTGAGGCCAGCTACTCCCCACTGAAACCTGGGAGCTGAGTCCCCCTCACTCTCGTCTTCAGCTTCGGTGCTGCTCCATGAAACTGCCAGGCCTTTCAGGGCCTTTCACAGAGGAGCAGGGAAAGTCTGCCCACGAGCTGGTGTTCCCTGAGCTCCTTCCAGCAGGGTGGCTCCAGGGTGGTGCACAGAGCTGCCTCTGTGGTGGAGCAGGCAGGGTCACCACCATCCCTGCACAGCTGCGTGATGCGAAGCCCGGAGGGATGGTGTGGTTTTGCCCACATTCACACTAGTGGTACACAAGCTCTCAGGCCCCCCTCTAACCACTAGACAATGTTTCCTGCCTTGTTATGCTATTGATATTATTTCAGAGTAATTTTGCAGGTGGGGGGGGCCAGTAGGTAGGGCAAGGGGGGGTGGTGACCAATGGGTGCTGAGCATCTTTCAGAACTCATGCCCCTTTGCATCTCAACACTTCAGCTCCTGCAGCTCCAGAGACCCTTCTAACTCCTCCCTCAACCACACCCCGATGAAAGCCAGCAGGGAGTAGGTAGGGGTGAATGGGGAGGGGACACACAGGCCAGTCCACATTTCTGTACATCAGGTGTCAGAGGGCTGCACAGAGTCTGCAAGATAACCTCCCTGTAATCCCATCACCTGAGAGAGACCCTGGGAGTCATGGACAGGTAAAAGGAGTGCCTCTAGTTTCTTGCTCCTATGAGAGATGAGAGTCTTTCTGTCAGAATTAACTTGTTTTCCCTCTGGTGTTGACCATCCCTTTCCCTTTCCCCATCTGACTCACTGATATAACTCCCTGCCTGTCCTGCTTTTGCAACTTGCACCTTTGTGTCTCTGTTGTTCTTTCTCTTTGACTGTCTGCCACCTGTGCTCTTTTCCCTTTCTGTCATTTCTTTCTTGTGGCTAGTCTCTGTTCCTTTCATTGTTTTTCTTTTCTAGAAACAGAGGATGATAACAGAAGGATGAACAGTCAGATGCTCTCTGCCGCTTAAGCCCCTCAATCCTCTACTTGCACTGCAATTAGTCCGTGAGCTTATTATGACTAATCACTCTTCACAACTGCATACTATGCACACACTCAGGGGGCTTCACTCTGATTTCATGAATCTTTACTTGAGGAGAAGATCTCTGTTCAGGCTGCTTCTTCAGTGCCCAGATGTAATCACAGCTCCTGTGTCCTTGCTGCTTTTCCTTGAGCTGTGCTACAGCCATAGGAGCTGCACGTGTATCCAGCAGTTTACACCTAGCCAGACATCTGCTCAGTTGCTCCACACAACAGCTGTTCATTCATTGCTCTGTTTGCACCAGCCATATTCGGAAATCCTCCCTGGGGGAAAAAAACCCTGGGACGGTGAACTCCAGAGGAAAGGGAGAAAAAGAGCTGATGCTGATGAACATTTCTAGTTGAACGAATGTCTTCTGAGATTCAAATTGTCTTCAATTTGTTCTGAAACGGAAAAATAATCTAAGTGACCGTAATTTTATTCTTCTGTGGTTTGGGGTAATTTCTTGTTCTTCACTCTCATTTGCATCCACATGCGACTCTGCAGAGTCAAAAACATTGAATAGAGAAAAAAGGAATGACATGAGAAAAGGGACAAATAGAATAAGAATCATAAACATTTTGAAAGCAAATGGTTGTGCCCAAAAGTCTGTTTTCCCTTATGGTTTTTTTATGTGATAAAAAGCATTTTTTCATATGGGTTTTAATGAAACATCAACATAATAGTAATTGTTTTTCACCTGGCTTGTATGTTTCTTCAGCAAGCAATTGCCTTGTGCACAAGGCTCTGCTCTGTTTTCTGCAGTTGTGGCACACCCCAGGTAAGCGCTTTGCAAGCCTCTGGCCTATCACACCTGTGCAATTTTCTGGGTGATGCTTTCTGGATAAGCTGAGGACCTGTCACCACAGAACAGATCCCCTCTCCAGCATCTCTGTTACGGGGCACAGTCTTTTCCATATCCCTGCAATAACTCATCTAAGGCTTAGAAACCTGTGATGAACCACTGGTTGATGATTTTATGGGGAGACCAATGTGTGTGTGAGTGTGTGTGTTAGGAATATACACGGGTGTTCATTTGTAAGGGTTTGCACAAAGGCAGGGAAATGGGGTGAATCTAAGGTGGTAGGGAATGAGTCAGCTCCAAAAGTGAGTAAGATGATGAAGAACATACAGTGGGTGTGGGAAACAGGCACACACCATGAACAGCCAGAGAAAGGGGTGGCGGAATGCAGTGGGATCAGCTCGTGCTCTGCTCCTGACACAACCTGCAAGCCCAACAGAGCAGGACTGCAACAGTGCTTACAGGACAGACCTCCAGGAACAGCCTCAGACTGTTGTTGTGTTTCATGAGATACATAATGGGGGTGCTTTACCCTCCTGAGTGTGTGCAGTCCTCTCTATGGACTTTCTTCTAAGAGAAGACATGCTCAAATGTGATGTGCTTCTGCAGGAGCCTGTCAGCATCAAGCATGGCATAACAGAGTACGTGTGTGCTTCCTCTTTCTGTGTGAGCAGCACAGGTATTTTTGCACTGCAGGCTGAGGGAGACAGGGCAGGAAAGAGTCGTTTGCCTGTCTGTGGGACACCCAGGGAGCAAGGCTGCCTGAGGGAGAATGTCTGTGATGCAGGTGAGGAGCAGTAGGGAGTGACACACAACCTCAAAGCACATCACTAGGTAGCAGAAGTTAAGAGGATGTGCATGACTGTATGAATGAGTACCTGTGATGCAGTGGCCATGTGTCAGGGTGCACAAGGGACAGAAGCTCCTGGAGGGACTGAGAGGATGCCTGTTAGCTGGTCATTAAGTGCTCTGCAATGCTCAAGCTTTATGGTGACATTGGCAAACAGATGAAGATGAAGATACGTGTGCCTAGACTCTCAGATTTAAATCCCTAACAAACCCAAATTCCCCTTTTCTACACTTCACTGGAGATCCTCCGGAAAACCCAGCTCAGTATCTCTTAAACTTACCCCATCTTTGTGCTGAACATCAGCCTAACAGTGGGAAAAGATGACAAAGGACGTGATTATTTTTAACCTATTCACTTCTGTTTTGCATTGCTGCGGGGGAGGTGAGTATCTCACCTCAATGAACCCAGCTGCCTGTGTCCCTCTACTTGGCAGCGAGGCTGTTAGATATGGCTCATGACTACCTTACACCCTCCCTGTGCTCCTGCTGCCTGTCCCCAGCATGATCTCTGGGCACAGGAGCAGGCCCATGCCAGTCTTGATGTCTGTCTGCTGTGGAAATGGTACTTGTGTCTGGAGAGGTGTCAGCACGCCTACCATTTATATATTCCATCAGCTACTGGATGGCATCTTTCCCTACTCCTGCACACTTTCAAATCTGCTGTTCTTTTGGGCAGTGCTTGGAAGACATTCAGCCCAATCATCTCTGGAGAGATTCTAATTCGATCCGTTCCTTGCCCCAGTGGATTTTCTGGGTTTCATATAGCAAAAATAACACCTCTTGATGGCTGAACTCCACACCCTCTCATCTTCACAGGCCTTCTCAGATGCCTTCCTCCTCCTCCCTCACTGATGTCCATGTTCTGGATATTTTCAGATATTTTCACACTCTGCCCAGCCACAGTAGCTGTTTGACTAATCACTATTAATTCACATACCATTTCCACTCACAAGGTCACCTGCTTCATCCCCAGAGTCACGTCTGCATCCTTTCCCTAGAACATTTCATGCAAATTACCAACACTCTTCTCGTACAGAGAGGCTTGGATGTGAAGAGGATATTTTTGGTGCTGAGCCCTCAATAGAGACATGGTGAACTGCTGGCTGCATGAGTAAATGTAAATTCTCTCTTGTCTTCTCCTGCAGCATCCTCATGCAAAGGAGACTCTTCCTCTACAACTTCAGGAACCTGCGCAAGGCCAAGGGCCGGCGTGAAACCTACCTCTGCTATGTGGTAAAGCGCCGGGACAGTGCCACCTCGTGCTCCCTGGACTTCGGATACCTGCGCAACCAGGTAGAGGAACACCCTGCCATCCTGTTCTGGAGCCTGCAGCTCCAGTTTGCCCGGGGCAGCAGGGAGCAGAGGGCTGTGACAGCAATGCAGGCACACCTGGGCGCTGTGCTGGTCCACTCTGGTTGAGGGATGCAGCCTCCGGGTAAAGCTGTACTTTGTGCTACCCCGGAGCGAGTTACCAGCGAGACATCCACACTCCCTGCTGCTTTTCCAGTCTCCCTACCTTCCTGCTTAGCTGCCGCCCATCCCGTCCGTACATCCCTCCACACCAGCGCCCGCCAGCGCTTCTCTAGCCCTTGAGTACCACCGTGCCTTGTCCCCGTGTGTGCCGAGCCGAGAGCACTCCCCGCACCTTGTTTCTCCTCCCTCACACCCCATCCGCGCCAGCCCTCCCTCCCTGCCCCCCTTTCACCCTGCTCCCTGCCCTCCCTGACGCCTCGCCCGTCTCTCCCGCTGTCCCGAAGATGGGCTGTCACGTGGAGGTGCTGTTCCTGCGCTACATCGCAGCCTGGGACCTGGACCCGGGCCGCTGCTACCGAATCACCTGGTTCACCTCCTGGAGCCCCTGCTACGACTGCGCCCAGCACATCGCCAGCTTCCTGCGCTCCTACCCCAACCTGACCCTCCGCATCTTCATGGCCCGCCTCTACTTCTGCGAGGAGCGCAAGGCAGAGCCCGAGGGGCTGAGGCGCCTGCACAAGGCGGGGGCACAGATTGCCATCATGACCTTCAAAGGTGAGTTGTGCAGGCAGGAAAGAGGTGATGGAGAACTAAGGGGTGTTGGGGAGACCCAGGAGAGAGGGAGAAGGTAGGGCAAGGAGCCAGAGAAGATGCTGCAGAGTGTGATGATTTAGTGATCAGTGTCCTGTTGAGCACCTGTAACTCTCCTATCTTGCACAGATTACTTCTACTGCTGGAACACATTTGTGGAGAATAGGGAACAGGCATTCAAAGGCTGGGAAGGGCTGCATGAAAACTCTGTCCATCTTGCCAGGAAACTTCGACGAATCCTCCTGGTAAGGGCCAATTCTCCTTCTCCTTCCACTGCCTCTTCCCCCAGCTCATTCCTCCTTCCTCACTATAATTCCTCTCTGCTCTTGCTGCTCACCCCTGCCATCTGCCATTTCATTCTTTCATGTGTCTTCATCTTCCACATCCCTTATGCCTCTTCCCCCAACTTTCTTTATCTCTCCTCTCCGCATTCACTTCCCCTTCTTCCCCCTCTCATCCCATCTCCTGCCATTCCTTCCTCATATTCACGGATTCCTGCTCACTTGACAACTGACCTACCATTTCTATTTTGTCCTGCAGCCGCTGTATGAAGTAGATGATTTACGAGATGCTTTTAAAATTCTGGGACTTTGAAGTGAAAGTCATCAGCAATCAGAAGACTTCGCAAACACTCATTCTTTGATTTCCAACTCTCCCTCTTACGACAGATCTTTCTCCTCTTCCCTCCTTACATGTCTCTTCCTTCCAGCCCTGTGTCTAGAGATAAGACTATCCTTACTTTTTGTTTCCAAGGAGAATTAGGCAGATCTTGTGAAGACACCTTCCCCAGGCTCACACCTTATCCATTGCTAACTGAGAATAGCCAGGAATGCAGTGGCATTGCCAGAGAGTGATTTGCCTCCCCTCAGACCCTGCAGAGCTAATCCAGGTGATCCACTAAATGGAGCTCTGGTTTTAGCCTTGCCCGGGTAGGAGCAGACAGCCTGCAGAGCTGTTTGTGTGACTGTGTTCTCACTGGCACTGCACTTGTCCTGCACATTTAATGAAGGCTTCAGGGAGCACATTTTTTGGCTCTTAGAGCTGCACTGCACTCGGCTGCTCTGTGTCCTCCCCTGTGAAATGGTTTATTTGACCTTCTGGATGTTGGTAGGAAATTGAAAACCATCATGATTGAAGTGGTACAGCCTATGCATCAACAGCAAAATTGACCAGCACTGGAAAGCTCAGCTGAGAGTGTTGAAGTGAGTCCTTGACAGCCTGGGTAGCTCAGCTTGAAAACTTCACGTGAAGCCAGCAGGTCTGTCTAAGTGGATTGTGTGCAGAGCACCACAGCTCTCACTGTGTGGAGTGCTCTTCATCCTCTGAGCATTTCCCCCTAGACCAGACATGCAATGTGCTCCCTCCTCAGCCAGCTGCCTCTCCTGGAGGCACCTTTACAGTCCCACAGTCTTCTGTTTTCCCAAGTCTTTTACTGCCCATAATATGGCCAGCAATGTCTAGTTGGTGACTGTACTGAGAGCTGGCTAGAAAAAAAATCCTGGCGTACGCAAAGCTCTTTGGCCTGTAAATAGATATCTTCTGTAGGGGCCAAAATCAAACCATCCTCCTGCCTGGCAATCACTCTGTTTCCACTAGGGGACCCCATTAGCTCCTGATCTGGTGGACACAGTCTTCACAAGCTGAAGATACAGGTTCATAGTACATGCCTGCTCACCATCATCTTCCCACCACCTGAATTACAGCTGGATTGCCCTCTCCAATCTAACCTCTTGAGGCTTTGACAAGGCTAAGTGTGTCCCACACTCTGGGTGTGCTCTGTCATTTCCTTCATGATGGCTGCAAGTTCTCTGCTCCATCCTGTTTCTGGGTGAGGCTGGAGGCTCCTCAGGACACCTCCTCTGGTGCTGGGCTAGCTGCAGCAGGACAGCAGAGACCCCTGCTCCTACACACCCTCCTCCTGCTAGCAGAGGTCACAACCAGGTGCATCACAAGCTTCCTACAACTTCAGGCTCCCAAGGCACTCTCAGCTTGGGGAATTTTGACCAGGAATAGCAATGACAGTCCTTTGCAAAGCATTAATTTGCAAGCATGGTGTTGTATATTTGTTTCATATGGTGCATATTATTTATATAAATAAAGGTCTTACAAACAAGCATCTGGCTTTGTCATTTTTTTGGTATCACGTGGGTGGAGGAGGTATATTGGACACAGAGGATTGATGCGTCATCTCTCCTTTCTGATTTCTGGAGGTACAACCTGGAAATACTAAAATGTCTTTATACTTTTATTTGTAGCTTTGAAGTTACTGACAATGTCACCCAGCAGATCAAGGCAGATAAATTGTTCAGGTACTTTGGACATGCTACCAAAAATCTCTGAAGTTATTTGAGATGCTTCTTTCATTGATAGCCAGCCTATTGCGCCCATTCATGACTCATAATTGACCACCCTGGACACAAAAGGGCTGACCCAATATGCTTCACAAAACAAGAAGAGAAGAAAAAATGTTTAAAGAATCTTCATCTTTCAACTTTTGATATTGGCCTGTACAACAGCATTGTTCTTCTCAGCGAAATTGTTAGAAAAAATTAGCATTTTCTTAAAAAGGTCTTGAGATACCAGCTTTTGCTTAAATTCTGACTAACACCAAGTTGAAGATACTTGTAGAAACATGACAACAGGTGACATTGTACAGGAGGAGAAAAAAATGCAATCAGTAAATGCAAAGAATCATGAACTATATTAAGAATACATCCTATGTTTAGATTCTTCTGAACATAAATCTGATTAAATTCAGAGTGGGACCTAGAGTTAATCCATGCGATTCAGCTATAGAAATTTATCTCTTTTGCGCACAAGATTGTTTTAACTGCACTTTTTCTGTTCACAAATACCAATTCATATTGTTTGTTACAAGATATTCTTTAATTTGGTTTTCTAAATTACTTCAGCCTCAAATGCTTTAGGTGTCTCTGCCAAGAGTAACTCCCTGGAGGGTGACTGTTATGCAGTAACATTATTAACCCAAGATATTCTTCTTGCTTTGGAGACTGTTTATATAGTGAACATTTTGCTACTGATTCTATATTTTTGAGAACCACTTATCTTTACAGCCTTTTGGAGATTGTGGGTGTGCTATTCTAGGTGTCTCTCTCCTTCATATGCCCCTGGGCAAAAGCTAAGTTCTCAAGGGGACTGTGGCAAATATACCTCCAGTCCCAGCTGCCTGAGCTGTGGGAAATGGGGGCTTGTGATTTCTGGGAGAGCATGTCCTCCCCACACTGTGGGGAACAGCCAGACCAGGGGCCCTGGTGCTCGCTGAAAACCCCAGTCTCTCTTGATCAACACTCCATGGTTTGCAGCAAGGAACAAGGCACAGGCACGTCCAGGTAGCTGTAGGGTCCTTGATAATAGAGGAAACAGGAAAAATGGGGTGGCAACTGGTGTGGACAGCTGGGCATGGCTGCCATCTCCTGGTGCACGGGGTGTCTGCCACCCTGCTGAGGGTGTTGCCTTGATCCATGCTGATCCATGCTGCAAACAGCTCCCAAAGCCTGTCTCTGAACAGCCCCTAGAACAGGTCCACAAAGAGCAGGACACTGACATCATTCATTCCCACAGCTGCACACAGCATTACTCCAGGTCAGTACACGGTGTCCTTGGACTTTGCAATAATGAGAAACAGATTACCATTAAACAATGCAAAGGCACACTCCAGACCCTTGCAAACACAAAGCATGTCTTCTCCCTCCTTTTCTCTTCCTCTCCTGCGTGCTGGTACTTGGAAATCAGGATAGAAAGGGGTTTCAGGGTCATGGAATCTCCCCAGCTACTTGTCCCTTCAGGGGGTTTTCAGTCTACATGTATTTGTGTCCAGCATTGTCTTTGAGCACGTTTTTCTACTCTCCCTGGTGCTGACCCTTTAGCGTTCCTATGAGCAGAAATGTCATTATTTCATCACATATGTATTAAATATTCACAGTGATGGAAGTCAGGTTTGGTTCACAGAAGAAACATGAAGGGATTTGGCAGAGAAGAGACCCCTCATTCAGACAACGTGAGCAATGATGAGCAGAGCCCCTGCTGGGGAAGGAGAAAGTGGGATGCTGCAAGAACAAGGTCACAGCAGGTGGGGAGGCACCAAAGGGTGGCAAATATTCTGAAGGCTGCCTTTGGCTTTTAAACCTCTCATACACTTCTGTCTTAGGCAGGTTTCCCCTCAGGCTTCCAAACCCACATCAGCTATGGCTAAAACTCGTTTGCTGTTGCACCCAAGTTCCAGCGCAGGGAGGATGTTGATGTCTCCCCAGTATAATCTTGTCATTAATTCACACTTAAGAGCTATCCCAGTCTACGAGCTGGCACAATGTTTTTACCAGTCCAGAGGGCCAGAAGAAGTTGAGAGCAGACCAGCTACCTTCTGTGGTTACCTTTAAAGGCTACCAGTGTGGTAGACCCACCTCTAGGCTTCACATGCCAGCCGGGGCACAGCAGAGATACAAATTCACAAATTTACAGCAGATTGCAAATTCACTCTGGCAGATAAAACTAGTGTGAAAAACTTCACTGGACTGACTTGGAACTGGCAAGCTTCCAAACAGACCAGAGAAAGTTTGTTGTCCTGCCTTCAGTGGAAAGGGCTGAGTCCTGGGCATGAATGGTTATGGACCCTGCTGTACTAAGCTGCATGTTGATCAAGTGATTTGATTGCTCCCTAAGGAAACAAGGAGTAAACACTATAATGTCCAGAAAGAGAGCACGTGACATCCAATATGAGGCCCTGGACAGGGACTATATTCAGCTGTGCTATACATTGTTTGGAGTTTTATTTGACTAAAGACACTCCCCAGCCAGCTGTGCTCAGCCTTAGATACACCCTCACACTGTGGGGACTGGAGCTGCTTCCTCAGCCTCCAGCTTTTCTGGCTGTCTCAATAGTCTGCTAAACATCTGGAGATTTTTGCATGGCCAAAGGATGCTGTAAGCATAAATAAACTGGAAGAGATAGGCACAGTTCCCACCAGCCCCTGCCTTGTTCTTGAAGTTACCATTTGTGCATGTTGTGGATCCCAGCATCAGCACATTCCCAGTGGGATCACACAGGGGCCTCCTGCTTGAAGAGGTTGGGAATCATGACACATGGAGCTCCCCACATGATTCATCCAGATGATCAACATTATTTGCTGTTCAAATTCAAAACTGCTGCAAAACCCAACACACCTGGGTCTTCTTTTTGCCTTCTTCCAGTACAGAGAGCTCAGAGCTTTCAATATCTCCTACTTCACCATTCCACTCTGTGTTTCCAGCTGGAAAAGTAGAGATGTTTTACTTTGTTTGCCCAGTTTGCAATGAACACCTATGTCTCCAGAATGTGGAATTACAAGGGAAGGATGTCTACCAAGGAGCTGAACAAGAAAAGCAAAGTTTCCACAATGTTGACATCTTCCTTTTTATGACACTGGTTTTACAGTCATAAATAAAGTTTACACTCATAATAAAAAAATAAAACCTTAAAATGAAGTACTATTACAGTATTGCATAAATACTTTAATAGTATGAAATATATTCTGGGACATACACACGTAGCCATAAAAGGGATCTTCATAAGAAATTCTGAAAGCAAGAATGCATGGCTGATTACTTCTTTGGAACAGATCAGAGCATGAAAAATGTTACAAGCTGGCATCTCAAGAGGACACTTGCAGAATCTGATTGCAGAATCTGCAGACATGGAAGACCTGATTATAGGGCATGTTCTCCATCCCACTGGACTCTCAAAAAGGTCTGTAAAGACCAGGCTGTCCTGGATGCCTGGTTGCATCATCCAAGCTTCCTGATGGCTTCTCATGTGCTCCTTCTGTTCTGTTCAATACCTAGCAATGCCCATTCAGTGATAGGAGTCTTCTCTGGTGGCAGCAAGAAACTTAGCAAGGCTGCAGAAGAAAAGCAAGGCTGCCAGAGACTCGCTTTTCTGGTCTTGTATTGATGTACAAACTGAGCTTGAAAGCATGGTGGTGATGCTTGTTAGCATTCAGTTTGCCAGAAATTGAGGAAGCCCCTAGGAGGAAATTTAAAAAATGTTAAAAATTAGATACCAAAAGCTTAAGCTGTCCCTTCAGCATGATACAGAATTTGAAAATAAAGCATCTGCTCCAGGATATCACTCTGATCCTCCTTCAATGTGTTAAATAATCTCCCTCAAAATACATTTTTCCAGACAACAGGGTATCACCTCATAATTTGCTGTGCCATGTACACCACTCCTAGAAACCATTTAGAAACTGAAGCATTTAAAAGGTGGAAACTTGCATAGCTGAATGCAGGGGAAGTGGAGTTGGATCCTGTGGAAAGGCAGATTTTTTAGGGTGTTAGAAAGCCCCCCCAGAGGTTTCTAGTACCACACCATGTTTGCAGCATGGCTAACTCCAAGGCTGGATCTGGCAGCTCAGAGGAAAATTCTCTTTGTCTCCAGGGATGGAGGTGACAGCCTCTCCAGGTTCCAGTACAGCACCATTGTCAGGGGAGACTTTTCCTTCTATACTGCTGGAATTTCCCTCATTGCAGCTTGTGTGTGTTACCTTGTTTTCTCTCTCTGCGTCCCTGAGGAGAGTTTGGCTATGTCTTTACTGCCTTTATGTAGTGGAAAACTGCAGCTAGATCCCACTTAGCCACCTTCTCTATTGGTCAAGGAAAGCCTGTTCGCTCAGCCTCTCTTCGTAGGGCAAGTCCTACTGCCCTTTGCAGCAGGACTCCACCAAATCCCCTCTGGTTCCTCAGTGTTCTTCTGCCAGAGAGGCCAGGGCTTGGTGCAACAGCATGTGTTTCTCTGAAGCACATGCCTGGAACTCACTCACCCCATTACACCTCTGCATAATTAGTAAAACAGGGCAGGATGTTCAAAGGGGCTGAGCACACAGACATTCCCATTCCTTCTGTGGAGGGCTGGCAGTTAGAACTACTGATGATGGGCCCTGTTCACATTCATTTGAGGGGTGACTTGTCTTTAGCTGAGACAGCAGAGCAGTTGAGAAAGTGCCTGACTTCCAGCAGGCTTCCCAGCCAGCAGGACTCTGCAGAAATCATCGAGGCTGCCTGGCTGGGACAGGCAATTTGTTAGCTGGCTCTTTAAAACCAAGACCTGAAGGGCAGATTCCCCTTGTACCACTGCTGAGTCAGCAGCAGTTTGTCAGCACTCAGGAGCGTTGAGCAGACAGCTCTGCTCAGCTCCCGGCAGGCATCGCACCATGCGCTTCATCGTGCGCTAGCTGCTGAATTATTTAATCATCTCGGGCATTAGGAGACTCAGAAAGGCTGAAAGCCAAGGGGAAAATGCCTCCTAACCCATTACATTGCATAAAGCACTTTGTTAGATCAGCTGATTGACTGGATATTGCTACTGACTGTGTATCCTGTCACCTGAATGTCTTACTCAGACAAGAAATGGAAAGGTCAGGTCTTGAGGTACTGAAAGTCCTGTGTAATGTTTGGGGTGGATGCAACTGAAATGAAGTGTAATGTGTACCTTTTCCTCAGCCAGAAATAAAACAAGGCAATCATAGCATCCTACAAACAGGTTAGGTTTTTGTCTATGACTCTAAGTCCCTGCCAGCAGTTTTGTGCATCCCTTCCTCCACCTCCTGCCATCCATTCTGCACAGAGGGACCAGTTCAAGCAAGAACTGGCTTGCCCCTCAAAGCAAAAACTGCTGAGCCCTGCAGTTTACTCCAGTCCTGGTCTTCTCTCCTGTTCAGTAGACCACTTCCTCTTTCTGAGTAGGATATCAGGCTGTACAAATAACTTCTGCAGTTGTATGAGTTGCGAGAAAAATGGAAAGCAAATCTTGGTCATATTATACTCTAATATATAAACTCTGATCCTGAAGGTAAATCCACCCTTCTGGGCTTTTGAACTTGCTCAGAACTTAAATCCATGGCCCTGTCCTGAGGCAAAAAGAGAATACTTGAATCATGATTACAGAGCTGAAAGAGCTTTTGGGGTCAAACAGCTCTGGTAAACTGCAAGCTAATGAACTGGTAGCTGATTCATGCAAAGGGTTGAAATAATGTACCCTTTCCTTAGTTAAAACCTGAGAGCAGTGCTAAATCTCCTCTTCTCTGCTCCTGGCCACAAAGGCACATTGTAGCACCATAGTTCTTTGGCAATCTCTTGCCTGCTTGGCTCTCTGCTTATGCAGCTTCAAGCCCATGCTTATTTTTCCTGCTATCATTTCTGCTAACACCATTGCTGGGATCATCCAAATCTCCTCTTCCTTGGATTTTTTGCATTTATTTTCACTCTTGGTGTTTTTTTCAGGTGTCCACTTACCAAAAAGATATGTAAGAGTTCTATGCTATTCAGAATGAAGTGTACAATGATGTTCTGGGACCAATAATCGTCTTCTCCAGGTGGGTATGCAACAAAATTTCTCCAGCAGTACCTGTAATCTAAGAAAAGAGATAACCAGTCACTCTTGATGAAAGGATGCCCTGTTCTTTCTTCATTAACATGTCAGTGAGTCATTTGTTTCTCAGTAAGAATACAGTAAAGGACAAAGATATTCATACAAGGTGTGCACAAATAACTACACAAATAAGTTAGTGGAAAGGGGAACCAAAACTCTACAGAGTAGCAATATGTCTAAAAATGAATTGCCAGAGAGAGAAATTGATCATTGTGGTGGCTTGGGCAACCCTTATCACAAATAGCATGCTCTGGCATAAAGCCAAGAGAGAAGGAATCAACAAGTGGCAGGAGTGAAAAGGGAAGTGGGACATGCAATCAGAGCTGGTCAGGCTCTCCTTTTGGCAACCTTGTGCTTGAGAACACAGCTTGGGTAAGACAAGTTGCTTCAATCATGAATCTGTCTGACTTATCCCAATGATGAGGGGAAACCTGGAGTGAGCACTCTAACATTTTACAGTTAGTGTTGATAGGATGGCCAGAGCTTCTGTCAGTGCTCTGGTGCTATAATCCCAGAGACAGCGCCCCCAGTATAAAAGTAATATCCTTTAAGATTACGTTTGATCTGGTGGGTTTCGTAGCACCACGCTCCAGTGGTAAGTATCCACACAGGTGTGTGAGGTTCATCTCTCCAAATATACATTCCTGTTTGTGAGCTACTTGTCTGGACTGTTTTTACAGCCAAACATCACCAGGCAAGCAAGATACACACACAAAAATGCAAGACGTGTGCAAGACACACCTTCTGTGATGCATCATCTGAAAGTGTCCTTTAGACAATTCTCCTTCTCTTCTCCAGCTACCAAGAGAAACCAATTTCTTGATGCAGCTGGCAAGCTGATCTGCATGTGTATTCTAGGAGGGACAGGATTTTACACTGCAGGTAAAGGAGGTGTGGATTGCTAGAGAAACCTCCAACCCTCCATGTTCAGATTTGGCAAGAGGAAATGACCATGCTGGTCCTGCTGCTGTACAGGACTGGGGAAGAAATAAAGAAGAAGAGAGTGACATTTTTACACTCACTAGTCCTCCCCAAAGCCAGCCATCACCTCTGTTACAAACTAAGAGTGCACATAATCCGAGAACTTTCGATCCACACTTAGACAAAGAGTGGCTGGGTTACCTTCAAGGTTCATGATAGATATAGAGACTCCACTCATCATCAGGTTGCGGAGACCTCGTCGGTTACGGGTATCGTGGTGCCTGAACAGCTTGGCTGCGTATATTACCAAGGTCACATTAGGGTGTGACCTCAGGAACTCCAGAATCCTCCTGGAGCACCTTCCACAGGGACTAGTTGAAAGGAACCAGGTGATGGAGCAAGAAGTTTGTGGCCTGTCATTGAAATGATTTTCCAGGAAGTTGACTTCAGCATGTTGGTCATGACTGTTGGAGCACCAGTTCCTCCAGATGGAACCGCTTCTCCACCTGATTTCATACAGCAGGCACACCACCCGTCCATTTTGCCTAGGCGAATAATTTCTTAGGAAGTCTCTTGGCTGTATCTTCCACCTGAAGAAGAGTATCAGCAGTACTGTGATCCCAGCACTTCAATGATGTTTGGACTCCCACTCCCAGCTTTTACCATCAGAAATGAGCAGCTTGAGGAATGTTGCGATTTAGCGATCTAAAACTGGAATATGGTGAAAGCTTCAGAACACCCCCAGCACCTCCTTGAGAACTCTTGGGTGGGTAAGCAACCTCATCACCACTCAGAGATCAGCACCAGTCAAAGCAGTAAGGCAGCTGGAAAAGGAAGATTGAGGAAAGGAATAGTAAGAATAAAGCAAGGCACAAGGCTGTCTCTGGAAATTGCCAAGTAGCTCAGGCAGCAGTGAGTGACAGAGCTACATCTCTTACCCTTGGTTGTTCTCTCTGGATGAGGGACCTGTGTAGAAAAGACTTGTGAATCACTGAGGATAGCAGGTCAGAAAACAAAATTTCCTCTACCCTTTCTGCCCAGACCCCTTCCAGTTCTATACACTCCCTGTCAAATCTCTTTTCTCTGAAAGGGGTCAGTAAGTAATCACAGCACAGCAGGATAGGCACTCTGGGATGCAGGAGGTGGACTCCTACCTGGAAGTTGAACTTGATGGTTGTTTAACTTATGTTGTAGACGAACCCTTGCTCAGTTTAGCACATTATGGTTGATTGTGTAAAATTTGAGTTTAAATTCCCTGATTTCAGCAGTACTGCATCTGTTTTTCCCTGACTAATCAAAGAGCAGAATCAAATGTCTTATCCCTTTAAATCTTCCAAACCACTTCTATAAGACAGGCAAAGCTTGAGCCATTTTCTCATTGGTACTCATAATCTTGGCAATCCAGACAAAAACATTTCCACAACCGACTTCCCATCTTTACTTAATCTGTAACTTTCTAAAAAACTAAAAAAAAAACAATGCTAAGGAAAAAAATACCAGTACAGAAAGGAAGGTAACAAATACGTACAGGGTGGCAACACAGACCTGCCTGATTATACACATTTTATCTTCCATAGTGGCAAGCAACTTTGACCCCATGACTTATTCATCCCTTCCCAGCTGAGAGTCTAGAGGAAAACAGTTGCAGGTAATCAAGGCTACTATTTTTATTTTGTAAAAATCCACCAATAGGAAACTTAAGGATTTAGAAACTGTAATTTCATTTGATAAAATAATTTTTTTCTATTTTAAGTGTATATAAAATAAATGTAATTAATTTTATTTTTCATTTTTGTTTTTATAAATTATACATAATATAATAAAGATTTCTTTTAAAATATACTTAGAATTAAGATACTAAAGGCATTTTTCTGCAGCTTAGCTCTTGAAGATGAGAAATTCTGAATTATACAGAGTAAAATTACATTTTAGCATGAAGAAAATAGTTTTCCACATCAACAGAGACATGATCAACTACTTGCACAACTTTATTTCCCTGATTCTTTAAGAAGAATATTCTAGTTATTTATCACAATGAAAAGAAAATAGGTGAATACATAAGCTAACTAAATTGCTCCATTCTTAAATGCCTTTGAGATCTTTGGCAGTAAAAGTTCTTTTGGATTTTTAATTCTTCCTGCCATACTAAGGTTAACAAAATTATATCGATAGTTTGAAGCTGGACCCAGGGCTCAAGATACAGTAATGTATTCAAAGACATAAAACACAAATCCGTCTCCTGTGTATCCTCGTGCCAACAAAACACATTTGTGTCTACACTCCAGTCCTTTAGATACAACTACAGTAAATATCCTGACTGTGGAGAAATAGGCCTGCCTTTCACATAAATGTACTTACCTCTGGCACTGACAGCAGCCATGGGTACTTCTGGATTTGGGTATTGCTTCCTGGGAGACTGGTGTGCCTTTATAAGTCTTATGTTAGTTTCAGTTTCTATTCCTGAATCATAATTCTGATCTTTGGGCCTTACTAATGCTGCTGATCAGCTGAGCATTTCCTTATGGTGACTTTCTTCACACTTACTTGTACTATCCAGCTGGCTGAAGCTGAAAGCAAGCCCCTGGCAGCAAAGAACTGCAAATGGGGGTGATCCCATTCAGAAACTGATCTGGCTTTGAGTACAAGGTTACCTTCCAGAAGCTGGAATTAACAGGTGAGCCACTTTTTGCAGTGCAGACAGAAATTACAGAAATTACAGACAGAAACAGCTTTTTAAACTCTGGCTCCAGAACAGAATCACAAATCTTCTCCAGTCACCCCAGTGTGACAAGAGAGAAAAGCACCGACACAAATGGCATCAAGCCACATAGCTGTGGCATGGCACGTCACTTCTGCGACACCCAGACGCCACGAGGAACTTGAACAGAGCCCAGTGGAAAGAGGTAAGCAGAAGACATCATGTGCAGAACCCATGAGCCTGTGGAACTCCAGCAGGTGGTGGTGGTTGCCATTTCCCTTCGTGGGACTTCTCCCGTGGAGTTCCAAGCTCCCTGAGCCTGAGTCCTCAGGTAGCCAAGGAAGACACTCCATGTGTGTGACCACTGAGCTGTGGCCAGTGACTGGGCAGCCACTCTCAGGCTGACTCTAAGCACGCTTCCCACCATCCGGGAGAGTTTGGCAGTGGACACCTTGTTGTGAGGCAACATCCAGATATTTTTGAAATATCACAGCTGAGAAAATCTCTGTACTCATGTGGACACTGAGAGCAAGACCTGAGCCACCTGTGGAGTATCTGCAGAAGCTACTGGTCATTATATCAGTTGACTGATGCAAATAAAAGAGGCATTTTCCAGTGCCCTGAGAAATCTGCTCAGCATTATGAACTGGGCATCACCTTACTGTGCTCAGTTCTGTAACTCTCACAAGATGCAGCAAAAGAATATTTCCCATTTAATCTGAAAAATTACTGAAACAATGCTGGTTTCTAGTGAGAAACTTTCCTCTGACACACCCAAAACTGGCTAGCAGAGGAAAAGGATCACAAAAGAATTCTTCACATTGCTTAGGTAGAATCAGTCTCTGTCACTGACAGTTTTTTCTGGTTTTGTGACACAATTATTTTTGGCCTGATGCATGATGTAGAGATTGCCTTCCTTGGTGCCAAGCTAGAGGTGGGATTTTAAAGCTAAGGGAGTGATTTATCTGTATTATCTGCAGCAAGCTCTCAGTATTGTGTTGTTAAAAAGTATTCCGTTTTCCACCAGGGCAGAAAAAAACCTGGACGTGTACACGAATGGTGAACTTCCAGAGGGAGCAGGGATTCAGGCACTGGCAGGACTCTCTGTCAAGGAGAAGACTGGTTGTGTCAGGTCACCAGGCAGTGCCAACACAGAGTCTGCCCTCGAGGCCTCTTCTCCTGCAAGGTCACTCCTCCCTTCTCAGCACAGAATTGCTCCCTGCTGGTTGCATTATTTCCTACCATAGAAGAGTGAAGGGGAGCTCAAACACTCAAGAGATTGTTGAAACAAAACCGTGATTGGCTAATGTGATTTTGAGTTCGCGGGCATGATTCTTAGTGAGAGAGGAATGCTTTGGTGCTGCAGTACTCCCTTCACTGCCCTGTCCTTACAGTACATATTTACAGATAAGCAGGGGTGAATTAGGCTTAGAGATTATTAGTCTGATCTGCAAGGACTGGCTTGGTTAGCAGCAGTAGTTCCTGACAGAAAACCAGCAATGTGCCACAGAAAGTGGAGAAGGAAAAATGTCCAAGCAAAGAATCAGCAATGCAACACTTTCAGGTGTCTCCAGAAAGCCAAAATGAAAAAAAAAAAAGGAAATTGGAAATATTGCTCTGTTAGCCTAATGTGAGAAGACTAATCCCTTCCAAATTCAGTAGTTGCTTTAACCCTAATAAAATCAGGATGACAAGGTTGCCACCCAAGTGAATTTTCATACTTCTAGAAGAACTTGCACATTCTGTTTATGGGGACCATGCTTCAGTGAGTCAAGAGGAGGATGATGAGCTCCAGAAGGATCATACCACTAGGTGGGAAACCTGTTCCTTGGTTTTTATCCAGTGTCCCTTTAAATTGCTACGTGCCTGTAGCAGGGTTATCTATATAGGTGGAGTCTTGTATTACTCAACTGTGGTAAAAATTTTTATTCTACTTCTCATGCAGTCAATTATGTCCCCTTACAGAAACTGCCTGAGGTAATGTAAGAGATAAATGTGGAGGTGGTTCATGATGCTGAGCTATTGGTAACATCTGAATGTTACCGCTCTAGGAAAAGGATTTTTTTTTAATAGCCACCACCCTCATATGCATGCCTCACGAACCTGAATGCATTTTGGTGGAACATACACAGCAAAGGGTACGTAGAATGGTGGACAACACTTATTCATGCCTCTTTTAAACACTTTTAAAGGCTCCTTAGACCTTCATGAGAATATTCCCTTTGGTGGTAGTAGAGACATGCTGTATACATGTGACCAGATTCACCAGGGAAAATAACCTAAAAGCTTCACAGTTCCTTCAGAACATTTTACAAAGGGCTTGCAGGATGCACACTGAGTGACAGAGAGGTGGAGGGAGCATCAGGGAGCTAGGTCCCTTCAGATGTCTCCCAGGAAAGAGATTGCAGCAAAACAGGTCTGCAGCATGACTGTTACAGAGGTGTTGTCTGCTGATGTACCACTCCCTTTTCTCAAGTATCTTTTAGCTTATCTGACACTCAAAACCGAAGACCTGCATCTGGTAACAAATTTGTACTGAGACAGAGCCCTAGAAATTGAAATATATGGAAGAAATTTGGGAAGATGGACAGGTTAGAGGAGAAAGAAGAGCACAGAAGGAAAGTTAAATCAGACATCAACGAAGACAAAAAGGGACAAGGTTTGAATCAGCTAAGATCCTAATTTGCAAATCTCTGAGGATTTTACAGGTACTGAGCTTTTGATTCTCTAGCTAGATGATCTATTGGAAAGAGGTGAGAATCACCAAGTGGAAGTCTGGAAGCAAAGAGAAAGTTTAAATTTAAATGTGACAAAAGCCTGGGGCTTATGCCACAGAGGCTTAAGTCTCAGCCTCCACTAACAGGCTGCCTCCTGGACTTAATTTGAAATGGTAAATCCTGTGTTAGTTCAAGCGTTCTGCTGCTGACACATTTTGACAGTAAAAGGAAAATCCACTGTGTGTTTACTTGGATTTAATGGAGTTTTCTTAGTAGGTATCTATATTTTTTTTATGGAAATAAAACCACACAGAGCCTTTTGAGATTTATTCTGCGACCTCCACATTTAAAAAACGCTAAAATGTGTTTATGTGTGAACCTCTAAGTATGAATTCACACTCATGAAGATGCTTACAGATATTTACGGATATGTATATGCTCAATAATGCAATAATGCTTATAAAAACAAGCTTGTAGACACACAATTACAACTCCTTGGTAGCATATTACTTTGCAACTCTGATAAGCACAGCCACCCATGACTCTTTTATCTCTCCCAGTACCTTTGCTTTCATTTTCTCTGCAGTGTGCACAGCGTCACCATACTTTACTGAGGCTCTTGCTCAGCCTCCGTATGTGGAAACCGAAACATAAGAGATTAAGATAACTGGTGGCACCCTGCCACTGCTGGGTGAGCTGTATGAGGCTGACTCTGAACAGTGAAGTGGAATGGCAGCCAGCCACAAGGATGTGCAGGCAGAGCTCTGATCCAAGCAAAGTGAAAAATAATTGGCTGGTGGGAAGGGCTTATCTGCATGCTTACTTTGGTAACAAAACATCCTGATATCCTTGTAATATAATTCTTTCACATTAACTGGTGAGGTTGTAGGAATCAAAGAATTTCCCAGCTCATTAAAGATACTTCATGAGGAGTCAGTGTGGAAAGAAAAAGCTGCAAGTGAACATATCTGTATTTTGGAAAATTTTTCTACTCTAAGCAGTTCTTCTACAGTCTTCTCAAACTACTTTGAGTCACAGAAGTTCTATATATTTATCTTTCTTATTTTGCTTCATTTCTGTGTCTTTATTTCAACGCACACACTTTATCAAAGCACAGAGCAGAACAAGTACCCCAAACCCTGTGGGGATTAGTGTCCATGCCCTGCTTGAGAGCCTGAGTCAGTCACCACACAACCAGCAGTGTTTTAAATATGAGAGGGACCACATAACCAGGTGGACTTCACTTGAGAGAAAGCAATGATTTTCTACAGGTTGTACCAAGGAGAGTGCTCAGAGCAGCTCTAGGAACTTGCAGGGCTGAGATTTTCTTTTCCAAGCACTCGGGGATTGCTCAATGACAACAACACATGGTTAAACTCTCTCCAAAATTCACCTGGAAAATATAGCTGTCATGGGAGGCAAAACCTCTATCAAAAGCAGAAAATATCTACCAGGACCAGGCATTACAACCATTGGGCACCATCAAGGATGGAGTTAATTTTCTTCATTGCTGTCCATACTAAGCATATCAGTTCCTGGGCCATCTGTGGGCAGTGCCAGTGGAAGCCACAAGTGAGGATGGTCAAGATAACCAAATTTTTAATTTTTTTTTTTTTTAAGTCCTCAGGGCCCCAAGAGGCACAGACCATAAGAATTGTTTTGTTCTTTTTTTATTGTGAAAACAATTTGGGGTTCTTTGCTTGTGACCTTGGAATGTCACAAGCTTGCTTTAGACAAAAGCTGGTTGTGATGTGAATGGGCTGAGCGTGGCAAAACAAGGCCAACAGGACAGTGTAAACGAGGACTGAGGAAAATGAGCCTTGGCACAGACAGGGCATCAACAACATCCCCCAAAGCTGCTGGGAAGGTTATACTGTGATATCCTTTGTTTGGCAGCCTGTGCCAACAACTAGTTAGATTGGAGACTGAAAGGGAAACACTTGGTCCACTTTATAAATTTTGTTCAGCAATTTCACATCACCTGTGTTTCTCTTTCCCACCCCCCATATCAATTTGTGTGATCAGTTTTCTCTGCCTCTTTAAAAACATCTTAAAAGCACAAGGAGTTTCCAGTGGATACACCTAGTGGCCCAGTTCCAGAATGGACTTGCAAATAAAAATAATTACTTACTTCTTTTAGCTATCTCAGTGGAGATGCTGAAATGCAATGGCTATGGGTACTGTAATTATCATTCCACAGTCACTCCTCTTGGTGGATGGAGGATTTGTTTCTGTTGAACAGAGAGCATCTGTGGATTTTTGAAGCTGCATTTTAAAATCCAGTGCTGCTGTCGGTTACATGTTAGAGCTCCCACTGAAACAGTGGGAAATCCTCTAGGTTAGCACAGTCTTTCTAATGCAGAGTAGTGTTTCAGTGATTGATGATGAGACATTATGGCAGCAAGAACTGACACTTAATGTGGTTAGTTGATCAGTTTAAAAGTGACAAATGCTTATTTGCATGGCTAACTACAAGCTTCTGGAATTTTCTGCTCCAGTAAACTGTGGATGCAGATGGCAGGACAGGGTGAAACTAGGTCGATATATGGACACTAAAGGTGAGATGCAGGGTTCCCAAATGCAGTCATTGCGGATATTGAGGTAGTGGGACAGATAATGACAAAGCACAGCTGGTGGCCAGGATTGCCTGCTCTCTGTGAAAACAATCCCTCTGTCACTGCTAGATAGTGTCTGCACTGTGCTTTCTGCCCTGATGGGGCATTCTCTGTGGTTTTAAGTTCACTTCTGTTCCTCTTGGATCATGAGGTAGGAAACAAGGCTATCTGAGAGGACAGCAAGTCTCCAGAGATGCTCCTTGTGGCATCCTGCCCATCTCTTGCCAGATGATGGGCCCTGGGACCCCAGGAGCCCAGTGCTAGAAAACCACAGCTGAGGGGATGATAAACCCAGAGTCAACTTTGAACTGGTTCAAGAGTGGCTGTCCCAGATGGATGCACACAAATCTATGGGGCCTGATGGGATTCATCCCAAGGCACTGAAGGAGCTGACCAATATCATTGCAGGACCTTGCATTGTTTTTCAATGGTCTTGGGAGTCTGGAAAGGTTCCAGGTCAAGTGGAAGATGACAGTGCTGTTCCAATGTTTCAAGAATGGTAAGAAGGAAGACGCTGGTGATTACACCCTGCCAGTCTCACTTCAGTGCCTGGTAAAGTTATGGAGAAGGTTATTCTGAGAGACAATTATCAGGTCCTGAGAGGGATGTCTGGACCACCCCCTCTGAGCTAGCTAACATTTGGAATAGCCTTGGGCTAAATTAAGGCAAAACAACACCAAGCAATCAATTAGAAAGTTCTATTTCTAGGCTGCAGCAGTTAAAACTGTGTGATCGGTTCAACAGTCTGTAGCAGCAACAATTTAAACCTTTCTGAACAACACGTGGCAACAGCGATCTTTGGGCAGCCTGTGGCAGCAGTGAGTTAAACTTTTAAGTAGAGAGAGAAAGGAAGGAAAGATAGAAAAAATAGAGGTAGTGCAAAACAGACCTGGCCTTGTCCAGATTCTAAATACAGAAAGGTGAATACATGTTTCACCAAAAAAATGATACATGTATCATATTGCTAATAGCACTGTTAATGAGGGCCCTTGTTCAGGCCTCAGTACTTCACCTTCAGGATAAAATGTCCAGCACACAGCAAGGTAAGTCCATAGGGCTCTGTGTGAGCAGCTCAAAAATCATCTGGGTGATGGCTCAAAAGTTACAGCCAATGGGTTTACATCAGGCTAGTGACCTGTCACCACTGGGGCTCCCTGGGGTTCATTTGTACAGCCAGTGATCTTCAACGTCCTTATAAATCATCTGAATGGGGGAATCAAATGTAGGGACCAAAATTAAGTAATCTTGCCAATGATACTAAACTAGGAGGATCTGTGGATTCCCTTGAGGGTAAAGAGGCCCTGCAGAGAGATCTGGATACTGAAGAGCTGAGCAGTCACCAATTGTATGAAATATTACAAGAGCAAGTGCTGCATTCTCCACTTGGGACCGGGTGATCCTGAAATTTATGTAATCCTGAAACCACCGATCAGTGATAGGACTGGTGTAAATGGAATGAAGATGCATTAGTGGATGTTCAGCCTGGACATTAGGAAAAGATTCTTCACTGATGTCAGAAACTAAGCCCACTCCTCTTAAATTTTTAAGAGTTTTAGTAAATGATAATAGGGGATAGTCATAAAGCAAAACTTACAGCGTACGCTGGGTGCATGGCCACAGCCAGGCACACCCACCTCTTCTGTCTGCAGTCTTTTATACTGTTACAGTTGTATTACTTCCTCAGAAGATTTTGCAGATTTATTTTGGGCTGGTTGACTACAATCTTGCTTCAGATTTTTGCAGCCTTTGCACAATTCACTTGTTGCAGAAGTCAGCAGTCTAGGGTGGTCCTCTGATGCCATTTTAAGCTTAGTACTCTTCCTTTATGGTCTTCTGCTCTTCACTTATGCTATTGTGCATATACATTTTGCAATAATAATCATATCTTAAAACACACCTTTCACAAGCCCACTCAGATCTTTTAAAAGCCTTATTTCCCCTTTTATGTTGCTCACAAGCAATTACAAATTTTACCACACTTAAAAGCAATTTGAGACTTACATTAATTATCTAAAAACAACTACAATTTTGTAATAAAACCAAACAAATTATGATGAAAGCCAACTACTACATAACTGTTTATAACATGGATGATGATTTAGTCATGTTGTTTAGTTTTAGGTAGGCATGTGAGGGGAAGGACTTGATGATCTTTTGGGTCCCTTTCAACTTGAGATATTCTGTGATTCTTTGATTCTACAAATGAAGACCCTGAAATGGAAATAGAAGTATGACATTTAGATCCTCCAGTTGCACTTTGAACCTGCTGTGATTTGAAATGGACATAGCAGAAGCAGGCTATTAGCTGTAGTAGCCCAAGATGTTACTTTTCCACATATGCCATATAAAATGGATTTCCCAAATAACCAATGACCCACATAGCCATAGATTTCTTTCACTCTCATTCACTAAAAACAGCATTTGTCAGAAAATTCTAATACATTGAAAACAAAATGCTGAAGCACTTATATTAGTTTTGCTAGATTTGTTCTTAAATACAGTCCTTCCCAGCCAAGGATGTGGACCTGTTCGTCCAAGCAAAGTATCTTGTCTCCAGGGCCACAAACTTTCAGCACTCTTGTTGAACACACTTTTCTCTCTCCTGCCTTTCAAGAGGTCTGGCACAAAACAAAAGCAAAGGCTGAATTTTCCCAGGGTGCAGACATTCTCTTTTGAACAGCTTTTCTCATCTCACAGAAACAGCACCCTTCCAACCAGGCACAGAAGTTACTGAATGGAATCTGGAAGGTGTAGGAATTTATAAAATTAGAGTGTTTTGGGAAAGTCCAACTAGACTTCCACAACATCAAAATTGCTGTGTTGTAATACAGCAATGCTTAGTGCGAACCAAAAAAATGCTTTAAGTAAGTAACAAGCAAATATGTTATAGTGGAGCTACGAAACGCAAAGTAGTTAATAAACTACATAGTTACAAAGGTTTCTTTTTAAATGAAACAAGAGAGGAAATTGTGGGAATCCATAAAATCAGAGGGTTTTGGGAAAGCTGTAAAAGGCAGGCCTCAGAGACAGCAGAACTGTGATTAGAGCTAAGCAGTAGCCATAAAATAAGTCAGCAGAAAAATTATGTAAAAAGTAGAAAAGTAAGGACAAATGGAACAATGGTCTGTGTATTAACACTTGTCCAGAATAATCCCTAAGCTGCAGAAAAGCATATCTAGCAAGATATTAAAAAATTCTAAGCTTAATAACAGAGCTCTCTGCATTGTGTTTTAAGGCTTACAAACAAATATTGTATTCAAAATAAGCAAGCATTGTTTTAACCGAAGGTACATATGCTTATAGTAGTTACATAGAACTACTGTCAATATGCTTTTGCTTCGTGTAATTAGTCAAAAAACTTATAAAGTAAGTTGTAACATTAAGTTCTTAGTCTGCTGTCTGAGATGTAAGCTGTTAGCATCTTCCCATTGTCATAACCATGTAATGAGAGTGATGCTGGAAAATAAAACGGCTCGAGACGCATTCCTAGCAGTCCCGTCCCGTTTGTGATTCGTACAGAGCCCCTAACCAGCAACAGAAGGGACTGTCATGAAGTATGCAGGAGCCCAGTAGCTGGGGGGATGTCAGACCACTGCAGACATTGACAGAAACGGGCTGAGTAGCACCATCTGGCAAACTGAAACCCATGCTCAGATCCAGGTTAAAAAGGAATCTGGTGGAGGGTTTCTGAGATGAGACTGGAGTTCCAGGTAAAAATCAAGGAATTTCCCACCCTGGAACCCAAAGGAGAAAAACTGCATAGCTTTTCCTTCATAATATTGTTGCCCTTTTCAACCCAAAAATGAAACCTGAGATAATTTTAGTATAGGAGGTAATATATAAGTGGATTTTTATTTGGAGGCCTCCAGGGGCAGTTATGGAGAATGTCCACAAAAGCCCCCCCCCCACAAGGTGAATATAGTTTTGATTGGTTTTAGGAAATTAGCATAATTGATAAAAAGCCCCAATTAGGAGGAGAAGTGGTAATACAACTCTCCCCCAGGTCAAGCTCCTTCTCTGGAGCCCTCCCTTGGTACTAGCTGTATTTGTTTATGAAAATGTGTCTCAGAGACCTTGCTCTCAACCTTGGTTCCCAGGAAGAACCAAGATAGGAGGCCTTGTACCCCTGTGGCTTGGAGCTCTGGAATTTGTTTTGTCTTCCTGCCTAGGGAAAGGGCACAGAAAAGTACTGAGAAAACTAGCTAGAATAAAATAACAGGCCACAGAGCTCCAAATATATGTGCAAAGAATACAGAGAACACATAAAAGAAAAAAAGGCAAAAACCAAGATGGCATCAATATGATGGAAAAATATCCACAGTGCTTCTCTCCCAGTGGGACAGGATAGTTCCCAGGATTTTAGTACATTACTTTTCTCAAAATCCTGCTGCAGTACTCTTTACAGTCCAACTAGAGCCACGTGTGAACAAGGGCTTCTTTCCTGCTCCTTACAGCTCAGTTGCCCCAGACTGCAAATAACTTCATGTGATCCCCTCTGTCTCTCAGAGTGTACTGACCTGAAGGATATCCTCGAGCCCTGAACGATTCCTCTGTATCTCTGATTTAAACTTCTTGGGTGAGAAATCATAGTTGACACCTGGTTGTATAAAGGTCTCCCAACAGAAATTATAGTCTGGAGAAACAGAAGCAAGACAATTAACCTGAGTTTATTCAGATACCAGAGAAGCTCAGGGGGCAAGACTTCTTAAGCTCTTCCTTGTGTCCATACCACAGAGACAGCTTGGCCCTGGATAGGTCAGCTGATGGATGCTGTCCACTCCATATTTGGAACCAATGCCATTCACTCTGGGCAATTTTTTTCCCTCCCTTAACTGCGGAGGAGCTCTTCAGCCAGCCTTATCCCAGAAACAGCATTTAGGACATGGGAGAAGAACCATATCCCCCATTCCCTCAGGAGTGACATAAGGATAGTATCTCTAAACAAAAGAGAATTTTCATACAGATCTGATTGCTAAGGGTCCTGCCCCTCTTCTCCTGCACTACTTAAACATCTTTTTTTGGGATGTGACTCTCATTCACTGCATGGCGATGGCTGTGCCCCCAAAGAAGCTGAGTGGACACAGGGCACCATAGAAGCAAGCCCATACCCAATTCACCCATGCACAAAGTTCCCCAGTCCTACAAAGCATGGGAAATCTTGCCTTCGGCTTCCATGGCTTGAATGGTCACTCCCTGCAAGTTGTTAAGCTGCCTCAGGCCCATGCGGTTTCTCGGACCGTTGACGTAGTAGAGCCGCGCCACGCGTATGTCTATGTTCACACTGGGCTGCTCCTCCAGGAAATCCCGTATTACATCGCAGCACTCCCCACAGGGGCTCCAGGACAGGTACCAGGTCATGTCACAGATGTTGTAGCTTCTTGGCTCAAAGATTTCCTCCAGGAAGATCTGCTCCACATGGCTGTAGTCGTCGTTTCTCAGCCAGTGCTGCCAGAACTTGACGCTCCCGCGCCACTGCAGCTCGCACAGTAGGTACGTCTCGCTCGGACACTCGCGGGGGTCAAAGTGTTTTCTTAATGCCCTCTTAGAGATATACATGCTGAAACAGAAGAGAAAATTCAAGGAATCGCTGGTTACAGCTTTGTTTTCAGTAGTACTCCAGTACATCAAAAAGGGGGAGGATGAAGGAAATCAGAGGAGAACTGAGAAGGGCAAAGCACGAGACAGCAACACAAGGAAAACAGAGAAGCAGGCACCAGGCAGGGTAAAGGAACAAAAGGAACCAAACCCCAAACTGTTAATCCTGCCCTCCTCTATAGCTGCATGCAGAACTTTCACTACCTTCCCCCTCCCTATGGCTGTCCTCTTCCCCATCAGTGGGAGTATTTCTAAAAGCTCTCTGTATTTTTTGTGTGTCAGGCATTTTTACAAGGCTCCTATGCAGCTTTTTTCAATGTAGGGAGCTGTTGTGAATTTTGTAAAAACTAATTAAAAAAAAAAAAAGGAAGAAAATAAATGCACTGATACACTATGAAGCTGAATATTTTTCCTTATTGGATTCTCTTGCTGTTTGTACTTTCATAAGGATTAGCACAGTCAGCACCATCCTACATGAGAGAAGAGGAAAGAAGTGCTCTATGCAAAAAGATGCAACTCCCAGGATGGATATTTTCTGAGATTAGAAAGGACCTCTAAATATAGTCAGTTAAGGACCTGTACAAAGTCCACCAGTAGTCTTGAATATATCTTTTATACTCAGTAATTATCCATAATGCATAAATAATGAAGTCTCCAGAGGTACTATGTAGCCTTTGTGCAATTGCCTAATATAGAGATTTATATAAGAATGCACTTCAGATATATGTTTTTTGATATTAGAATAATTTAGAGTAAATCTAGTAGACAACTGATCAGATTCTGAAGAGAGAAGCAATAAGCCTGTAAATTGCTTTATGGATTAGTACTCATTAGTAACAAAAACCTACAAACAAACCAAAACCCAAACCAACAAACAAAAAGCACACCAAAAAAAGCTGCAAAACCCCCTAGTCTGAGCCACGGACAAATGAAATCTTGCAGAAAAAGTAACTGTCGCATATTCTCTATCTGCAGGACTTATCACCTATGTAAAAAAGTATCTCATTTATCTGAGTCAGTCAGAAAAGGCTTTGTCTTCTTACCCTGTCTTCTTCCTCATCCCAGCCTCCTACACATTAAAATACAAATGCACACGAACCAGTTTATAAACCACGGGGTATGTCTCTCTTTATCTTCTCCATGTAAACTCTATTTATATCAACAAAAGAAACCACACATGCAGATTTATTTATCAGGCTTTCTATTGAATTTATGTAAATGTAATAACAAATGTAAATGTCACCAAAGGTTTAATTATGGTACAGGAGTAACTATTTTATTATACGTAATTCCTTTAGTAGATTGTTAAAAAAAAAACACTAAGAGAGACAAAATTGAAGCACAGACTCAAATTTTATGCTTTCTCACTTGAGGTGTTAAAAGAGATGCACTTTTTCTATTTATATTATGTTATTTGGAAGTTAATGTCTACTAGCTTAAATTTCTGTAAAACTCAATTTTTAGGGAACATATATATAACATGGTTATATCATATGTTCACAATAAATATACAAAATATGTGACTGGTTGAAGTTCACCAAAGAAAATTAATTAAATTCCCAATATTCAAGCCAAGTCAGTTAATCTAATTTTTACAGAAGATACCTTTACGGTTTTGGAAAGCAATGTCACAAGAGATTGCAGAGATCTGATTCGGTCAAAGGTGTCTGTAGATGTTCCCATCTGATTATAACACACAAACAAGTTGAAACTTCCAACTTTTACTTAAACAGGTGTTAAGCACCCTCTTGCCTGTGTTTTGACCATAAAATACTGCACTCTGGACAAGATATTGCAACGGGTGTCCTGTGTTCAGGGACATAATGCTATTTCTTTAGAACAATCTTGAAATACACTCATTTTCAAGATACAGACACCTTGGGGAGTGGTGTTGAGCCGAGTGAAATTTACGGTGTAATCAACTTAGTAAAATATGACCGAAAGTCTGCATTCTTATTAACATTTGCTACAGCTATAACTTGCTATTTTTAAATAGTAGATTAATGAAAATTTAAACAACACTACCAGAAGGACAAGTGATAAATTTTAAAACCGTGATAAAACAGTCACACATTATAGAATATATACAGAAAGGCAGCGTTCATTTTTCTCCCCAAGTCAGATAAGAGAATACTTAAAGCAAATTGTGAGTTTACAGATACATTGCCCAAATGCGTGCAATCACCTCGATTCTTTCTTAAAGTGTTTGTAGTTATCACCAAGTGTCCTTCCTATTCAGCATTGTTATGCATGGTACACGTATACACACTTAACTCAAAAAAAAATCGATCACATGGCAGCTATTGATACAACTATGAGACAAAATTCATAGTTAGCAAATAATTAAAGATATAAAGAAGAAAGCATTATAACTTTTCTTTCTAAATCAGGCTCATCAATCTCATAGAGGTGAATTTATAATCCTTTCAGAATTTGAGAGCTGCAGAGAAACGCACTGTAAAGTATAACTAATAATTTGAAAAGTGGATTGTACCCCAAAATGTTTAGAGGAATTAGGGCAGAAAATGGCAGAGGGATGACAGCCAATGTAACTATCTCCTAGGCTTTATCTTCTTTTTTATTAATACGCGGCTGCTATGTAAATGTGCATTAAACCTTGAAGATGTATTGACTGATTACAAAATACATTTTAAAATGTGTTATTTATATATTTGCTATTGTATGGTCCCACCATCCCTAACTTGAACAGGAATGCAATGAGATTATTTTAAAATGTACTAATTTCACAAAAACAGCTCCTAACACGAGTATCTCTCTTACTAAAACTGTGTAATAAACTGCATCATCATAGATATTTAATAATTTTCCTTCCTTCCTCTAACACTTTTTATTAGAAACTATTTAAAACTGTGCTCATTGCAAGATAATAACAGTAATAATTATAATGTTCAAAAATACTTGAGCATAAATTTATCAAAACTTCTTTAATCCACGTTTCTTATCCCTTGCTAATGCTTTGCACAACCGAGGCACTTCTTTACTAAGTGCATTCTTTACACGTCTTTACTTCTTTTCTTACCTGCATTAAAACTTCCCCCTCCCTCGAACAGAAGACGGTCGGAGACACTTTGTTTTGGGTGATAGCAGCTGTCTCAAGACCTCGAAAGTGCCGAGCGAGGAGGATGCGCTGCCAGCCTGTCCCGCAGCCCGGCGCCGGGGCCAGCCAGATCCCGCCTCAGCCCTTCCCCAACACCCCCACCCCGCCCGGGCTTTCCTCGGTGCCTGCTGCTCCTCAGTGCTTTATGGCTCCCGGGACAGCTTCCACGCCGCTGGGAGCTTCCCCAGCAGGCTCGGAGCCCAGTGCAGCCCCTCGCCCACCGCAGGTAAGCAGGGACAAAGGTCCCGCTCAGGTGCGCTGCCGCCAGCATCGCCCTCGCCCTTCGCGGCCGAGCCCGCACGGACACACAGCCCTGCCCGGGGCTGCAGCAACAGCACACAGCTGAAGCTGGACTGTTTTTTGCTTTTTTTGTTTTGGTCAGCAGTTTCTTTTACCCTCTCATCTTCCTCCTGTACATGGCTTCTCCCTTCCCGGCGGACTCTGGTGGTGCTGTCCTCCTTTCCGTCCCTCGACGCACGCCCGAACCCAGAGTACAGCCCCGGGCTCCGCTGGCACAGGTTGGTGAAAGAGGAGACGGGAGAACTTTGCCGGACCACGGTAGGTGCCTCCTAATGACGTGTCCAAACATGCCTGCCCCCAGCAGTGCTCTCTCCTCCTTTCCTCACGCCTTAGCTGAGCTGCGGGGGGCCCGAGGAGTTTCCAGCTAAAAAAAGGTCATAGTTGAACCATCTCTTTGAAGCCTGCTTCTAAGTTTCAAATGGATGATAATGCTTCCTTGGCAGAAAACCGTGATTTATTCTTCTGTGTAGGGCAGTCGCAGCTGTTCTGTGTGGCACACAGACCTTCCCTAAAACGCCCAAAGCTCAGCTCAGTGGAAAGCACGGTGCTTCTGCCTTGTGTGTTGCCAGATCTTTCCATGCTGTCACAACTTTGTCAAAGATGAAGTGCTCACTAATCCCACTCATGAGAGACTTCACTCACAAAGTGCCAGCAAAGCTTCATCACCTTCCCTACCAAACCAACAGGGTTTCCCCTCTGGTCTTGAACAATGCTGCCTGAACACAGGGTGGCCAGCATCTGAAGGGATCTTAGATTTGCTTGTTGTCTATACTTCTATTTCTATTCTATTTCATTAAAACAGCTGTTGGTTAACTCATGTCTTGTCAGGCTTTTCTTACTTATGGGAGGAATAGCGGATTTGTCTTCACAAATCCACTATTGGGATTTGGGTCTGCTGGTAGATAAAACTAGCACTGGGAAATAAAAGAAACAGTGGGAAGGATTCCATGGATTGATGAATGGAAAAAAGATATTTGCCTTTGCAAATAAACTTTGGCTTATTTGTTGGCTGATAAATGAAATTAGTTGGCTGATAAATGAAATTAGACATTGAAAGATGAAAGAAACAATGGGGAAGAAAAACCCCTAAATTCCGTATCAATTAAAAATTAAAAGGGAGGGTTATGCATTAGAGGGAAATCTTCGGTACCTCAGCCAATGGGTGAAGAGAGAAGGAAAATGCAGCTGGGAAATTAGGATAAAAAGGAGGCTGCGTCCTCCAAAAATTTGAGAGACCCCAGGGGAATACCCCATAGCCTCTCTCTTTATTCGAATAAAGTAAAAGGACTCCTCTGTCTCCTTTTTGGACATAAACCTCTGATGTTTGTGGATTAATTTTCCTAACACTGAGAACCAGTATGTACCCTGCACCATCTCTCTCGCACATAAGTGATCCTGGCCAGGCCACTAAGATGCACACATCTTGGAATTGGACTTTGATTTGATCCTTGTGGGTCCCCTCCAATATTCAGAATATTCTATGATGCTGATGGGTACATGGATAAGAGTGCAAAGGGGCAAAATCCCTTTATTTTGAGATTTGTAGAAAAAAAGCCTACCATTGCCTTTCTTTATGGTCTTTTTGAGTGTTGTTACAGGAATTTTCTGTGGAAATATTTAGGAAAGATAGTAGCTCCCAAGTCCCACACAGGGACTTGGTGGTTAGGTGCTGTTCACCTAACTACTATGCTGGAAGAACACAGTGCAGCTCAGCAAGTGCCAGCCCCCTTTCAAAAACATTTCCAAGGCAAACCTCACAATCATGGGAAGACACCAAGGAGTAGCTGCAGTTACCAGCCACTCAGCAGCGTTCTGCTTGTGGATTAACTGCACTGTGGGTGCAGGGAGCTCAGCTGGCTCTGTGCTGAGTCTGGCTGGGGCACAGCACTGCCTGATCAGGTCTGGAAACATTACAAACACTTTCATGGGATGCCAAGCCTAATCTAAGAAGGACTAGATGTGCCTAGAGAGTGCTGCAGAGGCTCTGCAGGTGTGTTCCCCAGATGAGGAGCCCAGGGGAGCAGTCAGCAACAGGACCCAAGTGACTCCTCACGGACCATGAAGGAAGCAGCTCTGTGTCAAGGTGAGCGATGGCACACTCTGTGTGCCACCAGCAAATAATCAAAATACATCCTTGCACTAATACCTAGCAAAAAGTTGAATATCTCCAGGAGAGCAGGTTACCTCAGACTCAGCACTGCCTGGATGCACAGAGCCAGCCTTGGACTACAACAGTTACAAAGCTATTTGTCCCTCCAGGATCTCACCTTGGGGCTTTTTACCATTACCTGGGATATCTCAAAATGGCACGAGTTGACAGTGTTTCAGCTTCCATTTCTCTTTTTATGGAAAACCTGAAGAAAATTGCTGAGCCCTGTCTCTTCTGTCCAGTGATTACAGGACCGATGCTGAGGCTGCTGCAAGATGTTGACACCAGCTTATCTAACCCTCTTGGCTTGAGTGCTGGCTGCCTCAGAAAGCTCCTGTCTCCGGTTGGGAAGGACAAAGGGAGCACTGTGGGTTGTTTGCTAAGCATTTATGTCACCCTAACCCAGTGGGAAATCTTGTGTGGCTTGGAAGAGGAAGTAAAGACATGCACAATAAAGCCAGTGTCTTCATTTTGACATGTCTGTTTGTAAATGTATTGTAAGTATCTGTGGCAACCTTCTGAAAGCTGGAAAGGATCATAAATACTACCAGATAAGGTCTGCTAGGAATGCACTTCTATGATAAAAAGCAGAACACAAATGGAAGTTCATGGTGGAAATTAATGAATTTCAAGATTGTGATAAACTCACCTAACTTGGAATGAAAAAATGGTATTAATAAGGAATGGGCTTCTTTGCAGCTTGCAGATTGAGGTGTCTTACACATTTAAGATAAGGTGGTGACACTCAACCTGAATGGGCTCAGCAGAGATTTGATGGGAAATCTTCCTGCAGGATAATGTGCAAAATGAGTTTGTTTACATGATCCATCCCAGTGGCTCTGCTCTGACAGCAATAGACATGAAGTCCATGACATGGGATGAAGTCAAGACGTGGGATAAGTACTTTCCTAAACTGCAAAAGCTCTGTTGCCTACAATGTGCCTGTCAACAGCTTTCTCCAAAGATGTACACAGTATGTGATGGGCTGACACTAAGCCATGCCTGTATCTCTTCTCCAGGAGCCATTTCCCATTCGTCACCTCTAGCTCCACAAACCATATGGCTTTTATCTGTGACCCCTGCAAGATCTTAGTGGACAGACACACATTCACATTGTTGTGAATATTTTGATCAAATGATCAATTAAATCATATTAAAGGGTTAGCTACGATTATAAGTAGAAAATTGCAAAGTATAAGGTATAGAAATATCACTAGTCTATGTTTGGAATGTGTAACCTTACAAACCTCACCAAGAAGTGACTGGACCCTTATGTTTCAATCAAGAAGCTATGGAGACCATCATGCTCACCAGTTATGCTTCCTGTTGGGGAATGAAAAATCAATTTTAATCAGTATAGGAGCAACTTATTTGATATTAATTATGTGTAGAGAAAAACTTCGTTTGGAACCTGTAAGCATTGTGGGTGCAATAGGGAGGAAAGAGAACAATCTTTTCTTCTACAAACATTGCTACTTAAGTTAAGAAAACAGTGGGAGACACACCATTGTGTATGTGCCTGAATCAACAATGCCCTTGTTGGAAAGAGATTTATTGGGAAAATCAGATGCTTAAATAACTTTTGGTGATGAAGAAATATAAATTAAAATACCAGAATCAAAAGCTGCTGAGGCAAAGATTTTTATGTTACAGGACTAAAAAAAGAGCTGGAAGAAATCCCAGAGGAGGCAGAGAATTAACCTCACTGGTATAGATGACTGACATGCCTGGATAATCAAAGGTGGCTAAACCAGTAAGGATTACTTTCAAACCTGAAGTCAAATTGGTAAAGCAAAAATTTTATCCTCTTAAGTGGGAGGCAAGTAAAAAGCTGGAGAAGCTTATTGAAAAATTTTTAGAATATGGGTTATTGAAAGAGTGTGAATTAGAACATAACATACTGATATTACCAGTTATAGATTAGTGCAATGTTTAAGGGCTATTAATAATAAGTACCTGATATTTATCTAGCAGTGGCTAGTCCGTACACACTCTTGACAGCACTGAAAGGGGAATATAAATGGTTTATGATGCTTGATCTTAAGGAGGTTTTTTCTGCAATACCTCCTGACACAGATAGTTAGAAATTGTTTGCTTTTGAGTGGGGGAGTGCAGCTGACATGGATTGTGCTCACAATAAAAAAAGAAAAAAATGGAAATGAAAAAAGAAATTGGAAAGCTGGAAAAATAAAATCTGGGCAGAACTTTACTACAATGTGTGGATGATATTTTACCAGCAATCAAGACTTTTACAAGCAATCAGTGCCCTGGTGCTAGTGTAAGTCTATTAAATTTCTTGGGACTATTTCAATACAGGATGTCAAAGAAAATGGCACAAATAGACAAATAAGCAGTAATATATTTTAGTTTTGAGATCTTGCAGGAAAAAAGAAGCTTGGGAAGCAGCTAAAAAGAAGCCATTTGCTAGACTCCAGAACCAAGGAATACAAACTTTCTTAGGTACAGTCACATGCTGTCAGTTATGGATTGCCAGTTATGGGGTACTGGCAAAACCCTTGCATGGTTCTCCACTGAAAATATTTGGTATAAACTCCTGGAGTCAGAGGGTCTTTGAAGCCCTAAAAGAACCTTAATGCCAACCCCTGCATTGGAGCTCTCACACTTAAACCAAACCATCTGAGTTATTTGTGCAGGAAAGGATGCACCTGGCACTAGGGGTACTGGGGCAGCCTTCGGGTCATGAAAGTATCCTGTCCAAACAGTTGGACAATGGAAGTAAAGGTGGATACCTCAGAGAGGTGGTAGCTTCAGAGAAGCACAAAAGCTGCCATGTACCCCACATGGGCACAGCTGGTTTGGAACAGAAAGGAGGACGTTGGATATTGTCAGCAGGATGCTGCAACAGCTCCAACAGAGGTTGCTCTATTGGAGCAGGACAATGTTGAGCTTAAGGCAACCACTGCTTTAAACCCAGCCATGTTTCTCCAGGCTTCAGAAGCAGCCCAGAGACCTTTTCTCATGACTGCCTTGTGAAAGGAATGAGAGGGAGGTGTTTTTATAAATAAACTGTGTGCCTTCTTGTAGATAAAGCCAGATACTAATAGGTGAAAGAAGCAAAGGGAGAAACCATAAATTCCAGAGGAATTCCGCTAATTGACACAGACTGTTGCTCGCTCAAGGTTGCACTAAATTCCCAGACTGAGCAAAACAGAACAGAGATACAGAGAAAAAGAAGTACCTCAGCCAAAGCAGAAAGGGAGAGGGAAATGAGTCTGGGAAATTAGGACAAAAAGGAGGCTGCACCCTCTAGCAATTTGAGAGGAAATGTTTCCACAGGAAATGTTCCCACAGGAAATGTTCCCACAGGAAATGTTCCCTGGTCTCTAGCATTATTTGAATAAAGTTACAGGACAACTCTGTCTCATTTTTGGACAGAAACCTCTGACATCTTGAATTCATTTTCCCAACACTGGTGACCACTGAGCAAGTGTGTTTTGGCAGACCTGATCTCAAGAACAATCCCATCCCAGATCCAGAACTGGACCTGCACTCCAGTGGGAGCAGCATGGTACAAAACAGAAAACAGGCAGCTGGTTATGCAGTAGGAACCTTGGCTCAGGTCATAGAAGGCCAGGCTTTACCTTTGAACACATCAGCACAAAAAGCAGAATTAGTGACCTTACACTGAGTGCTAGAAATCACTGAAGGAAAAAGGGTAAACATATGGACTGATTTAAAATATGGGTTTGGAATAATACACCATGAAACCACATGGGGAGAAAGGGAAGTGTTATCAGCATAGGGGGCTCCTATTAAATACAAAGAAGAAATTAATCAACTACTATAGAGTGTGCAAAAGCTGAAAGAAGTGGCCATGATGCCCTTGTAAAGCTCATCAGTGTTGAGACCCCCCATTTAATACAGGGAATCAATTCACTGACAGAACAGCTAAAGGGGTTCCTGAAAAATGTATCCTTGCACTTATACCTAGCAAAAAGTTGAGTATCTGGGAACAAAAACCAAATTATAGCAATCAGGACAGCCAATTAGCCCTATCTTAAGAAGCTATGGAAAATCCCAGCAAGTGACTGGTAAACTCATACCTCCACGATTAATGTATAAGATAGCTAAGATAACAGAACTAAAACACCAGGAAACACAATAGGAAAGAGAGAATACAGAAACTACTTCATAAAGGAATATAGTAAGCACAAAGATGACAGAAAATACATCAGTTGTTGAAAAATATGTGATTTGTTTTGTAAAATAATCCTAAGGAAGGAGGAAGGCCATCTCCAGGGCTACTAAAACACAGGAATTTACATGCAGATTATTGGCAAATTCATTTTGCAGAATTGCCCAGGCAAGATGGGCACTGGTATATTTTGTTATTGATAAATACTTTTTTGGGATGGCCAAAAATTTTCCCACGTCACACTAACAAGACAAAAGAAGTCTCAGAGGTTTTGCTGAAATTAATATTTAATAGCACTGAAACTAACTCTTTAAAGTTTAAAAAGATACATCACTATCAACAGATCAGTAGGACTAGAGCTGCCTGTACATCCTTTCTGATCAGGAGATATGGTGTGCACCAGAATCTGGAATTTTGGACCAATCCAGGAGAAGTGGAAGGGACCAGATCAAGTTCTCCTGGTAACCTATACTGCACTCAAGGTGGAAGGAATTGAACATTGGCTTCATCACACACAGGTAAAAACAGCAACCACACATTAAATTCAGCAGAGACAAGACGAACTAACACCATGGGGTTTATATATATAAATATATATATATAAAATCTTACTGGTTTAGGTATGGAATATGATTTTCTAGAGGGATGCTATTTATTGGATTTAGATGAAGGTGATAAATAATTGCATATTTGTAATAATAATAACAGTAATAATAACAGAAACTATGTTTTTAACTTTTGGGAAGGGGAACGTGGTTTAAAAGTTAGTGCAAAATTTTGGCAGATTATATGCAACTTCTATAATATATTGCCAATGCAAATCTCTGCAGAAAATCCAGTTCTGTGGGGCTTTAGTCATCAATTTGACAAAAATTTGTAAACTAATGTTAGTGGAAGCCTGGGGCAAGGTAAAAACTGAACAACAAGAAGTATCAATAAAAGATGTAGAGCGATTGAAACTGAAGTGTGATTTTACTCAGATTCCAAACTTCAGTCCTAGTAAATTGAAAGTGACCTGGGAAAAAGAGATAGAAAATAATTGTGTTTAAAGTTAAATGCATAAGTAAATGTCACAGTGGCACACCTTATCATCCTGAAGTACGGCACTCAGTATCGTTGTTTGTTGAGTGAAGGTGATTTTTGTTGCCAACCATTGAAAATAAGGAACAAATGACATAGTGTTACAAAGTCCAAAACAAGAACTGGTTTGTGGGGAATACCAAACTTCAAAGCAGGGATGTTGGTGAGAATTGGAAAGAGACCAAGGAATTTGATTTGCCAACTCAGTCATTCGGAAAGAAGTGCACCCACCCAGATCAAGAAGAAAGGTCAAAGGAGAATTAAAAGTCAAGTGGAAATAGAGCAATTAATCCTCTTCCTCAGAAAAACTCCAGAGGAGAATTTGATGTTAGGATTAATCAAGGAGTTTGCCAATTTGCAGAATGTATCACAGCTTACCGCTTGTTTACCAATACCAAGAGCAGTAGGTGTGTCCATTCCGTGGGGAATTTTAACCATGCCCTCGACTGAAAATGCAAACACACAGTGTGAGCAGAAACCTGTAACTGGATGGAAGGAGCAGGTAGAGAAAATTAGGAAACAATAGAAGTCTCCAGGGAATAGAGCTGATTGAGAGAAATTTCCAAATTATATTTTCACCAAAATAGGTAGATTTCAGATAGTAGGATAGTGTTCTTAACACGAACAAATAAATTAAAATGTGACCCAAATGTTTATGGAATGGACACGTGGCAAAACTGATCAAACAAAAGAAAAGGAGGCATACTGTGACTCCATTTGGTCTATGACAATATTTTCTCAATTTCAGTATATGGCAAAGGCCCGTAGTGTTTTACTTGGGAGGGCTTAGTTTTTGCAAATTGGCCATGTGTGCAAGAAAGGAGAACCTGATATCAAGTAAAGGAAAAGCCAGTGTCGTGGTGGAAATGTGAGAGGGTATATAATTGTAGTCCTGTTGATAAGGTAATACAGGCTATTCCTTCTTTAACTGCTGCTTTAAAGTATGGGTGTTCTGAGGCCTCAGAAACAACCTCCAATTGACTGATGGAAGGGGAACCTGTTTCTTTTTAGTTGCAGTAGAGCTACACTTAGGAGCCTTGGACATTTAGTATGGGCAATGAGTGATGGGACTTGGACAACTCCTCTACCTTTAGATGGTAAAGTAAAGCAAATTACATTAGGTATGCCGACTTTATGTTCACTTGGGAAGAAAGCTCCTTTTAGGGCAACAGTAGAAAACTTGCAGTTGGAACATGTGAGAAGGGCAAAAATGGATGAAGGACGGAATGAACCTTCATCTGGAGCCAAAGTTAGTTGGGCCTTAGAGTGGTCATTGACTCCTTTAGTAATACACAGGAGTAAAGAATGGATATCAACTCACAGGACAGGCAGAAAGGCTGGCAAACGTTACCAGGAAAGGATTTACAGATTTAAACATGGAGTTACAAGCAACATCCAGGATGACTTTATAAAATGGAATGGCTTTAGATATGCTCCTGTTCAAAGAACATGGGGTTTGTGGATACTTAAAAGATAGAATTGATCATTGCTGCATGCACATTCCAAATGTGACAAAAAATGTAGAGCATGAGCTGGACTTAGTAGAAAATGTAGAAGAAAATCTTTATGAGTGTCAACAAAATATGTAAGAAAACTGGATAGATAAAATCTTTAGTGGATTGGGATGGAATCTGAGCTTGAGTTCATGTAAAATCACTGATTAGCACAATTTTGTTAATAGTCTTCCTAGCAAGTATGCTGATCTACTATTGTTTAAAGAAGCAAATTAACAAGACTTCAGGGAATTGGATGGTTATCCTAGCAGTAGCTAGACAACCAGATGCAAAGGAATCACTTCCAAGTCTTCCACCAGCATGTAGTGAATAAGATTTGGATGAAAACATTGAAATAATTTTCAAAATTTTAAAAGGGGGGAAATGTTATTACTATTTTGATAAAACAATTGATTAAATCATATTAAAGGGTGAGCTATGATTACAAGTAGAAAATTGCAAAGTATAAGGTATAGAAATATCAGGAGTCTTGTGTTTGGAATACGTCACCTTACAAACCTCACCAAGAAGTTACTGGACCTTTATGTTTCAGTCAAGAAGCTGTGGAGACCATCATGCTCACCAGTTATGTGCTTGGAAACCCACTCCACTTCCCACCTTGATTTTAGTATTAAGGATTACAATCAGTAGACCTCAGGAGAGATAACCAATGATTGTTTTAGGCTAAGAATATTGATGAAGTTATTACCAATTGGAACGAACCAATGCAAAGGTTATTTTTAAGAACGTGCATAGTACGCAAAAGAACTTATGTACCGATGACTCAGCAGAAGAAGTATATAAAATGGATGGGTTTGGTTGGTGAAGTGGAACATGTTTTCAGAGGAGCTGTTCCCCATGTTGCTGGTGCCTGAATAAAGAAGTGTCTGCTTATCCACATCAAACAGGTGTTGGATAAGTTTCTTTCATCCCATTTGGTAGTGTAATATATGATTTGGAATAATTCGTGCTTATGTGAAATATACAAGAAATATAGGAGAAATAAGTTATACTTGTAAGATGCTTGTAAGAAATATTCTTAAAAGGTTTAAACCCAAATGCCGGAGCCGGGGAGGTTGCCTCACAAAATTGGGAAACCACAGATGGTGGTGGAGAGAAAGACCTAATTAACAATCCAAAAGACGTGGCTCCTGTGGAGATGGGCTCTTCCCCAGAACAGTCCAGGAAACTCCTAGGAGATGAATACTCCATAAGTATCCACCATCGAGAACATGCACCCCGATGCCAGGTTCCCGTAACTCACATCAGCATTCATCGCTTACCAGGAACTGTTTTGTCCAGCCCAACAGAGAAAGGAGATGATATGAATATGTGAAGCCATGAAAAGAAAAGGAGAGACTCTGGCCCAGGCTGAATAAACTGTATCAAAACTGCCCAGACAGGGACAGCCTTGGTGAACAGAGGGGATCCGGTGCGATAGAGGTCAGATCAGTGTCCACCCAGTGCCGATCCTGGGCTCGGCGCTATCCCTTTGATTGTGGCTATCAGAAACCGAATATCGGTCGCAAAATAATATCTATTTTTATTAATTATTAATTTGGATTTATCAATTATTACCTATAACAGTAGCAATAAAAAATGCAACACTTATAAGTTCTTAGATTAGTAAATGTACCTGATTGATTCTCACTCACATGCTCTCCATCATGTAAACAACATTAGTGAATGACAAGGGTGTAAAATTAACACAGCCTGAAATGCAAGAACACAGCATGTCCTAGGTCAGGTTCTCTTTCAGTCTTTCAGACTTCATCGTCTCCTGTGTACTGCAACAGCGGCATGACAGGCTGACCTGGATTTCCCACATCTTAGGGAAAGGGCTGCTTTCACTGTGCTGCAACAGCTTCACATCACCACAGGTTAAGATTCTCCAAGTGAGCTGGCAACAAAAGGCAGGGTGCTGAGGGCTTTCAGTTTCCAAACACCTGGGGCTGGAACTGCCTCCCCCTGCTGCTGCAGTGTCCTAGGACTGGATGAAAATTACATGCTGGACTGCTGAGATAACATTTAACCCTCCCCCCTCAGAATGGTGGCTGCCCTCAGAAAGAGCCGGTCCCTTCCTGGGAAACTGCCCAGACATCTGCTCTGTGCAACAGGAGTGGATCATTGCAGCATGAGCCATGCTCAGGACCACCTGGAGCACCATATCCTCACAGGCAAGGCACGGCACAAAAATGTGCTTGCACAAAATCTCAGCTGGGAGGAGTCAGCAGAGCCCTGTCAGAACATGGCCTGAACTAGAACAAATCCACAGCACCTACCAGGGACCAACAGCACTGCAAGGGTCTGGCATTAAGGAGGTCTAGCTCAGGAGTCTGCTGGGTAAATAATAAGCATTACTAGTTACAGGGATGTGATGGGGCTGTAAATAAAACAGGTTAGGTAACTAGATTTGTAGACAGCCAACAAAGAAAATATGAAAACTGATGAGTGATCAATGTGCCCTCAGTCATTTTGCCTCTTAGGCACTCTGGTCATATTTGTTATTTCAGTGAAAACTTGAATATGGCAATGAAAAACACGATGTGAGGTCATCAGCATGTAGGTAACTCAACCAGAAGTACAAAACATCTTGTTCTGACAGTTCAGTCATGGGACATGAGTCATAGTGTTTTAGTTCAATTGATAACATTCAATATGCTGCTCTTTATCTTTATTACTTGATGAAATAGAAATCAAAACATAACTGCATTTTTGTAATTTATTTTCCTCTTTTGAAAACTTGCAGAGTATCAGGAAGTATTTCCTAGGCACATATTAGATGTTGGTCCTCCAACAGCTGGGCCTTTCTGACCCCATATCTAGTATGAATCCTGTTAAGGAGGCTTTATCACCTCACACAGTTGGATAGGATGGCAGAATCTGTACAAGCCAGGAGCTTTATGGAAGACAATTGTCACCAAAATCAGCATATCAAAAAACTACAGCAGTCCCAAGCACATCTCTCTGTGGCCTTTTGGATGTTGTTGACCTTTGCTGTCATATTCTGAAGGTTTTTCCTACATCTCAGCCCCTCTAGCTTCAGACCTGCGTCACAGCTACTCATCTGACATTAAATATTTGCTCAGGCCCGTGGGACAAAGAACAGGAAGGACAGTTCAGAGCTCAAAAAACAAAGAGCAAATAAATATCCCAGAAAAAAATTACTGATCCCTGTTTTTAAGCTTGTTTTATCTTTTTATGAAGCATATGCTTCCCTAATGATTTTCAAAGGGTTTTGATGATGGGGAAAGACAGTGACACAGCTTCTGTTTTGAAAGCTGGTGTTTGAAAAAAAGAAAGATGGAGAAAGTCTGCCTGAGCAGTACAATAGTGTAAAGTATTTCCCCTCACTCTTTAAGGGAGGTCTCCCTTTTCTGCATCATTCCTGTGCTATCCAGACACTTCGCACTGCCAAGAGACTGCCCTAAATAGTGACACTTCCCCTTGGTTACTCCAGCTCATCAAGGAAGCTCTTCCCAAACAGAGGGAACATAAGTCAGACAGGCAAAGAAAGCCAGGCTGGGATACAACACACCTCCATGCAGCTCTGCTTGTCCATTTGCAGGGTCCTTCCGTTACTAGAGGAATTTCTGGGAGTGGTAACAGCAGTCAGTCCAACTCCCAGCACTTCCCCAGGCTGAAAATGCCCGGTCTCGTTGCAGCCCACAGCCAGCCCTTTGCTGAGCAGCACCAACAGCTTTGGGAAACCCCTGCCTGCCCTGTGGTTAGACCCTAGTGAGTTTTGCTTTCTTTTCAGATACAAATGCATGAGCATGAGCATTGCAGAGGCAATGTATCTAGGCAGTGGGATTTGTCTCTGATCTCTGTCCCCAAGTCACCCTGTGTCATCTCCTCTCTTGAATCTGTGCATCTCCAAAAGGAAAATCCAAGCTGCAGCAGTGGGTAGTAGTGAGTGAAAGGAGACACAGGGATAAAGAGTTTCTCTAAAGGCATAGTGGCTGTGCAGGGGATGGCAGGGCAAAGGGTTTGGGCAAAAGCACAAGATAAGGAAAAAAAATCGCAATTCAAGTGAAGTCAAGTCTTGTTCTGTAAGACAAGGAATGAGGAAACTTCATTTTCTTCTCTCTGGCCCCAGTTCATCCTGGTCTTTAGCCTTGGAAAGATACATGAGCAAGGATAGTTTTATCTTGACTTCAAGCAACAGTCTGTCTGTACAGGAATTCTGCAGCAATACCTAAAGAAAGAAGGAGGAACAGGGTGAGCTGTGAAATGGGCTCAAGTCCAAACCCCAAAACAACAGTCCAAGTTATTTGGTTTGCATCATAGCTTTGCAGATGTTTTGAAGCAGGATAACTCCCCTTATCATTGCACGAATTTTTCATAGGACTGCAGCAGGACTATCCCTGGCAATTTGTTGTTGCTGTTCTGCTGCCAGTCGCCATCCTTGCAGTTCTGTCATCAGGAGGGACAGAAAAATGGTCTCCTCCATAGGTTTTTATAACCTTTAATTCTAATCCAGTCAGTTCTGCAGAAGGTAGTAAAATAGTCTGGAGAGCAGCTTGGCAAAGTAACAGATGGGTTTTGGAAAAAACAACCAGGCATGCAAGCAAACCAAAATGTGATATGAAACAAGGCATCACGCACCTGGGAAGTTCCATTTTCCCAGAAATACCTTCCCTGACTGACTTCAGCCAAGGTCAAATACAGCTGGCCATAAATCAGCAGCTCTGTTTCCTGAAAAGCCTCACTCTAATGAGATGGTTTTATTCTGACTCACAGCACAAACAGGCTCCCTCCTTCCCTCCCAGTCTCACTGGCTTCTACCCCACATCCTCTGCTGTCCTATAAAACAGCTGATAGCCTGTGGCATGCAGCAGGGATGCCACAGAGCTGGGTTTAAAAGGAGGTATGAACCCAAGTCTCACCCTATAAAACAGCTGATAGCCTGTGGCATACAGCTGGGATGCCACAGAGCAGGGTTTAAAAGGAGGTATGAACCCAAGTCTCACCCTATAAAACAGCTGATAGCCTGTGGCATACAGCTGGGATGCCACAGAGCAGGGTTTAAAAGGAGGTATGAACCCAAGTCTCACCCAGGATAGCTAACCTCCTCCTCTCCACAGAAATCTTTTGGTTCTGTCCAAGCAACCTTTCCCTATGGAAGCCAAAGGATCCTGGCCAGCTCAGCTGTCATTCCTACACACAGTGCAGTGTCCCCAGGAGAGAAACCAACTCAAAGGGCTGCAGAAACAGATTGTCTTTATCTGAGGAGAACAAAAGCTGGAACTAAGCACACCTGGATGGAATTTACCTTTTGACAGCTACATCAGAAGGCTGAGGCTTATAAACATACAAACACTGATGCTGGAGCAAGTACAGCTCACACTTTTTCTTCTGCTGTCCCCCCCACCTGTCTGTCACTGCCACTGGGGCAGGAGAGTTCCCCAAGGGAAGTCTCCGAGTTTTAAATAAAAGGTGAGCACTGTCATAGCTGAAGGAGCTGCTGAGCCTTGTTAGTGTCCACAACACACTGAAAATAGTATGGATATTAAACATTATAGGGTGAGAAAGTCCTCCTGCCCCTTGGCAATGAAATAATAAATCTCATCGTGCTACAGCCACAGAAACTTTCTGGGATCCCGTCATCCTTACTGTTAGGCAGGAAAGGACTACCCATGAGGTTTTCTAAGACACAACATATACTGACACAAAAAAAAACAAAAAAAAAAAAAAGATCAGCACACAGGCGAGCATAGAAACAGCTGAAATTTGGAGATTAAAAAAGTATTGTTACTTTGGCTCCTCTGAGCACGCAAGGAAGCCTGATGCAATCTGACTGTGATCTAGGAAGCAGAGCTGGAAAGCAGAAGAAGCTGCCAGGTTGATAGCATTCCCTTTTTGATTGGACAGATTGTCACCATGCCAGAGAGGCTGTCACAGCAGCGTGGTCAGTGGAAAGTTCTCAGAACTGATGTCCTTAGTGGTGCCAGCAACATGCATGCTACGAGCATCTAACTATCCCCACAATATAAATGGACAACAGTGAAGGAGGACCATAAAAACATGAGAATTGTCCTTCTCCATGAAAAAAAAAAAATGGTGCCTCCATCCTTACAGGTGATGGCAACTACAGTAGCAGCTGCAAGCAACTGGTGCTTCAAAATCAGCTCTCTCAGAGATTATGTTTGTCTCCAAATGAAGCTGGCTTTGGTTAGTGGCCACAGACTGCTGCACATCACACAGAATCAAGGAAATATAACAAGGAGATACAGTCAGGAAGGAAAACAACACAGGCTGATGAGAATTTAAAGTGACAGGCCATCTGGAGAAGAAAATGAACAGGAAAAAATGCAGGGGAGAAGTGAAAGCAAATAAGAGAGAGAACAAAAATAAGTGAAAAATCCTGAGGGGAGATCAGTGATGGGCCAGAGACAGCCACACTTCCACCCAGACTGTGCAAGGGGAAGAAAATGCTGGATAGTCTACAACACTACAAAGTTTATTCAGTCCATGCACAGGAGGGACAGACCAGAAGATCTTGACAGCTGGTGGAAGAAAAAGAAATCCTTCTCCTAGTGTGACTGAAGCCCTTAATCTTTGCCAGACTGGATTCTGGCATATGCTGCAGTCCTGCTGGGAAATGTTAGCAGCATCATCCTAACGGAGGGGAAGTTCAGCCTCCTTTCATTTAGCCTTGCTTGATTCTCAAACTAATGAGCCCTCCAGGACCTCAGGCCACATACCCTCCAGGGTTTACACCCTACAGATTAAATATCTTCTGAAACTCTTCTAGCTGAAGTGCTTATTTGCACAGGAAACTTCTCCCAGTTGGGGCCTTTATTGTATGGGTCGAGTGGAAACTCTAGGCATGAGTCACTTGCCTGCAGCACAGGGAGCAAAAAAATGCACCCATTGAGAATGTGAACGGCCTGAGGCAAAGCCAGGAGCTGGTAACGGTGTCATATGAAAGAAACACAAAAGGAGCGAGTGTCAGCTGCCAGCCAGAACAGAACAGCCAAGACAACACCTGTACAAGATTCCTAGAGTCATATGCAGTCTTTCCTTTGCGAAAAGGAAAAGGAGTCTGGCTTGTCGTGCTCCAAAGAATGCTAGTCCCTCCCTCTGTGCAAACAGGCGAAGATGTGCATTTTGCAGCAATTAAGCTGGGCCAGCTTGCAGCCAGTTATGTCGATGCCAGTTCATTTACAGAGGCTGCGTCTGGGGTTTGCTGCCAGCAACAGGAAATCATGTCCCAAGCACGGGGGCGAGCTGTGAGCCTAAAGAAGGGAAGTCAAGGGCGAGGGCAGAAACGCACAAGAAACGTTTTGCTGGGCGAGAAGCTGTGCTTTCAAGCTCTTATTTTCGGGTGCAAAACTGTGCAAACACAAATCCCTGAATTTAGGTGCTGTTGTGGCTGGTCTCACTGCACATCATGGTGGGGTGCGCCACGCTCCCTGCATCTCGTGTGACACGTCCTCGACAACGACAAGGATGGCGCCAAAGCCGCTCGGGACCCGCGGGGACTCGGGCGGGCACCGCTCGTGCTCCGCTGGCCGGCGGCGCCGGAGGGGCGGGAGCTGGGATGCGGGAGGCGGGATGCAGGATGCGGGAGGCGGGATGCAGGATGCGGGATGCGGGAGCTGGGATGCGAGAGCCGGAATGCGGGAACTGGGATGCGGGAGCCGGAATGCGGGAACTGGGATGCGGGAGCCGGGATGTGGGAACTGGGATGCGGGAGCCGGAATGCGGGAACTGGGATGCGGGAGCCGGGATGCGGGAGCCTCCCGCCGCTGCTGGCGCGGCTGTCTGCTGCCGCTCGGTGGCCGCCGCACGGAGAAGCACAGCAGGGCCGCAGTGGGGGGATGATCCCCAGCCCTGCTGTTCAGCTTACCCTGACAGCCACCTGTCCCAGAAAGCGGCCGTGCCGTGCCGTGCCGTGCCATGCCGGAGGAGGCTCAGGTTTCCCGAAGCGACCCTTCTGTGAAAGGCTGACCTCCTTCAGGGGTTCTTCTCCACCTGTTGCTGTGTCCCAGGAGCGGCTCTCCCTCAGGGAGAGGGTCACTGCCACCAAACCTGGATGGGCTCCCTGCCGTGGGGTTGGGATGCAGACAGGGTTACCCCTTTTTCTTCTTTTCGGGTGTGGGATGGAGCTGATTGCATAACGCAGAACCCCCTGAGGAGCTGAGTACTCGGGTCACCGCGCCTGCCTGGACTGATGTGAAGTGACTCATTCTCTGCCCAAAATGGCGTTCCCTCCGAGGCTTGGAGGGATTTGAGGGTAACACCAGGATGGCCCCTGTCCCTGGGCAGCAGCACATGGCAGGAGCACACAATGGAAGCTCCACGGCTCCCTGCAGCTGTGGTTTGGGATACGAACCAGCCAGCTGCCACACTGCCCTCCTGGCAGGGCATATCTGTCCCAGCAAGGGTCTGTGGGAGATGCTGTCACAGCACATCTGTGACAAACCCAACCGGCCTCCTCTGTGCAGTGCCCAGGGCTGGGGCACTGACAGCAGCAGTGTCACACTCAGTGACACTGTACACACAGCCTGTACTCTCCTTCCCTAAACACAAATGGCAGTCTGGGCAGGAAGTGATGCCACGGCAAATCCTCACTTTACTAGAACAGGGATCTTCATTTCTGCTCAGCCTAAGAGTGCAAGCTGTCAAAGACTTGTGAACCGCCTAATGCTTGCTCCAGGCCTGGCAGGAGTGCTGGGCCACCACACAGCCTTGTGCCTCAGTTTCCTGGCATGTGGGTGGGGGAGACAACAAACAAAGCAATTGCAATTACACTCTGCTATGTGCACTGCTGAGGGTGGGGAGGTAGGCAGTGACCTGTTTCTGGGAAGTAATTAATGAAGGCTGTATTTTTCTTTTGTCAGTTATACTGAAGAGGTGATGTGTTATTTTCAGTCCTTCCCCATACCTGATAATTTGACCATTTAGCTCACACCAGACCAGGCCAAGGGCAGATCATTTTGCCACAGAACTACCCAATGTCAGCACATGGCATTTTCTTGAAGTTTAGATACCACTCTTTCAGGTCACTGCCAGAGTGTTTAACCAGCTTCTCGGCTAATATTTTCTTAGCTTCAAACTGTCCAAACTCCATCATTATCCATAACCAAACCACAGAGTTAAGAGCTAGCTTGGGGATGTACCTTAGAATAGCAGTTCCTGATAAGGTAAGGTCTTTGTCTAATATGGAAAGTTGCCTGGTGAGCATGGGCTTGTGATGGACCCAGCACAGTGGAACAGCAGACATCCCTCAGTTGGACATTTACTGCATTCTAAGTACTCTACAGCCCAAAATACTGGATCAGACCAGCTGGCCAGGTATACTTCTGCTGACAAGTCATATGAAGCAAAACTCGTCCCCTCCAACATCAGCTGGCAAACAGCTTAGGCAGCCTCCTAAGTCAGTGGACTTCGGAGAGCACAAGGACAGGACTGGGGATTGTTTCACCCATCCTTGTTGACCTGCTTTTCCTTGTATCTGAGCTCTATTTTCTAACTGAGGCTGACCCCTCCTTGCCACACTGCCCAGCTCAACACCTTGATGTACCCAGTGGCCTCAGGCCAGTATGCAGAGGTTCCTTCACGTCTCTGAAGTTGACAGCTGACATCTACTGGTCTCAGCAGTTCCACTGTACCTGTAGCAGGGAGCTCTCTAGCCCTGTGAAAATCTAGTCTAAGCAGGAAGCAGAGGTGTCTCAGGGGGTCGTAATAAGCCCGTGCTACAGCATGCCACTTCTGAGGAAAAGGTGCACATTTCCAACACACTCCTCAAATACAGACAGCTGCAAGCATGTTATCAACAAACCCCAAACCCAGGCCTGCTGAGCCAAGGTTAAATCCTCCACAACAAGTGCAGCTGCCTCCCTGAGGAGAGGATGAGAAAGAGACAAAGAACCACATGTGGCAGATCTGAGTCAGGCCACTGAATACTCCACCGGAAAATGCTCAGACACCATAACGATGAAGGCAATCTAGGAACCTGGACCTAATAAAATGGTTTTCTGTTCTCTTTTTCTCTTACCTCCCCTCTAGTTATTGTGGCTCAGCTTTTTCTCAGTGTCTAGCTTTATTTTTTTGTCCTGGAATGCATGTATTGCCACATGTAAATAAAGGGTCAGAGTGTGCCCTCAGGTGCACTGTTACAAGCACAGAAAAGATCTCATACTTCAGTGCTACCCAAGTCGATGTGTGTCTTTGATTGCCATGGGACAAGAATCCCTCCCTGCTCCTGGTTACACAGAGGGAACAGAAATCAGCACCTGTCCCACTGGACTAACTCCCTCCCTTTGGGCCTTGACTTCAGGAGACTGAAACAAGATGTTCATGTGTTTCACCATAAGGGAAGTTTTAAAGCTACAAAGAGGATGTTACATAGAACAGCCTGATTCTGAGAATTTGCTTCTCCTCCTGTTCTCTGGTGCCACAGCAGATTGCTGCTAAGCAGGCTGCCAGCAGCCCTTGGCACTTCCATGACTGCATCATTCAGTGCCTGGAGGACAGCTCCAGGTGCTCCAAGCAGCTCTCTCAAGACACAAGAAGGTCAGTACATGCAGATGACAATATTGAATCCTGTGACCAGTGTACATGTATTCTCTGGGGATCAAATCACAGGAAAAGAGTGCCAGCACATTGGTTCACAGAGCAGGTGGATACTGATAGAAACTGAAATCTTGGTGGTTTGTGTCAATGAACTTTGGTCTGTGAACTGCAGTGGCTGAGGAGAGACAAATTACACCTGACTTGACCATTTCTGCTGGAGAATTGGTGAAGTTCGATGGGTGCAGTGAGTGAAGAGAGGCATCTAAGGCGCTATCATGTCAGAGGGCCCTGCTGGATCACAACTTGACACCTGCATCTCTGCACCAAAGCCATTAAATACTCTGCAGGGTTACTTTGCATCTGCAAGCACTTTTGGCGCTATTATTAGTCTGTTTATAATTACAGCAAAACAATACAGTCGTGAGTGGGGTTAAGAGAAGGTGTTCTCAGGCCTGTCTTAACCCCAGAGTTTGCATGAAAGATACAACTGGGGTTAAACAAGGAATTTTTAGCAAGATGTTTTTCTCAACACAGACAGTCATGGCTCCATCATGACTAAGCTCTGCTGGAGAAGCATTTTTATTTTGGCACAGTGGTCTGGGGCTCTGGAGCTCTTTCACTGTATGATTCTGTGGCTTCTGACCTTGCACCTGGGGACAGATGAAGTCCATACTATGGTCTCTTTGGTATTTTGTTGCTGCCCCCACAGGATGTGCTTTCACAGCCTAATTTGAGCTCCATGGAATTCCAAGAAGATGAAGTACAGGTAATTGTAACCTTTACACCAATAATGACGGCAGCGCTATGTTCCCCTACCCACTTCCCACCCTTCACTGGATTTAATTCCTAGACAAATGACACCCAGTTAAGAAAGCTCCAGCATCTCACTGTTCTTCCCTTCTTTGTCTCTTTCTCTTTCCATCTCAGCCAAGTCGGCCATCTAAATATCGTCAGACAAAAGCAGGTAAATCTTTTTCTTCCGTCAGGCGGCGCAGACAACATCCACTTGCAGATCCCATTCCACAGCCCTGGGCTTACCGGCTCTGCCATTCAGATGTAGAGCGGGTGCCAGCCAGGGAGCCTCAGGCTCTAACACTTGCTAATCGCTCATGAATGCATGTGCAAGAGCCGCTCCTGGAGAAAAGCAGAGGGTGCATAGGTGGGGGCAAGGGCCAAGTAATGGGGGGATCCCTGTCTCAAGCCCTGACAGATTTGAAAACTGAGCACCATTTTTCCTAATATTAGCATTCGCTGTAATACTTGCATCACAGGTGATCTGCTCTTTTGTGGACTTCCTCGGACTTAAAAAAAAAAAA
>VYZP01040449.1:2947-40310 GCA_013400635.1 Hypocryptadius cinnamomeus
TCACATTTATAGAAGTTGAGCTCTGCACATTATTAAATAAATGCATGCCATGACTCAAGAGGAGGGTCAGTTAGCTGTGTATTGGGTGTACTGACCAAGGATTTACTCTTACCCAGTTTCTCATGTCTGAGGCCATTGAAATTCTTTGAAGATCTCTGCAGTTTGACAGACATCCCCAAGGAAGATTTTTTTTTTCTTTACTGTTTTGATATTTTTCTTCCTTCCTTTTCATCTTGTAAATGCAGCATGTCAGATGTAATATAATATTTTCCATGAGATTGACCTCAGACCTGATCAGAAGTAATTAGATTCCTAAGGTGCTGCAAAGGTGTCTCACGGATTTCTGATGTACATACTGAAAGAAGAAGTGTTTATATATGTGCAGAGAATAGGCAGGGAGAAACAAGAGGCCTGAAGCTGTGCGTATGCACATTACCTGTTGTGATCACCTGCTGGGTACAAGTCTGAACACCAGCAAATAGTGACCCAGGTGGGATGTGGAGTACTCACTGTGCCAATGGCAGTAAAACTGTTGAAGACAGCAAAAATAACCCTGGTGATCTCCATGCACCAAGGCTGGCAGGTCTTTAGGGGAAGGAATCTCCTTTTCACTGTCTTTCCATCTCCCTCAAAACTATTTTGATTCATGCAAACTCTCAATGTAACTCTTAGCATTGAATGCTACTGTTTTTAAATTGACCAGTCATCATGTAAGGTCCTGTCATTCTAAATATTTAATGAGAAGCTAAGGTCTCTCCAAGGCACCTCTAATCATAAACTTCCTGCAGGAAATTTAGAAAGGATTATGTGTTTCAAGGAGGAGCCGGCTGCTTAAAGTAAATTCTCTTGTTGAGTCATTTATTCCCTTAATAGGAATTTTCTGATCTGCTGTCATTCTTGTTCACACACTGGGTGTCACTGCCTCTAAAACACTTGTCATTCTTTAATGGAAACAAAATAGTCATTGCAGTCAGAGCCGCAATGTCATTCCACTACCCCTTGCTGCGTCGGCAATAGTGAAAATGACAGAGCGGCTCTCAGTAGGGGTAATTAAAATGTAAATATTGATATTTTATTATTTGAAATTACTTTCCAGTGCGGCATTTAATATCTCTCCATCTGTGCGGCTCTGTTTAGCGGTCACTTTAGTGCAGCTCTGGGATGCCAAGCGGCGGCTTGATCCCCGTTATGTCAAAATGCTTGTTGCTGCTTAATTTTGATATCTAATTAAGTGGAAAAGTACAGTCCACACTGTAATCCATGGCATCTTAACCAGCTGCTTGGGTATATTTAGAATTAATCTCCACTATGGAATCATCCTAATGTATGCAATTAAGAGTCTGCCGATGGCTAATTAGGTGTATTAGAATCAGGCAGCTTCCTTTTTTTTTTCTTTTCTTTTTTCTGTCTTTTTTTTTTGCCTGTGTGTGGACTGTTGCAGACTTAAGACACAGCCTCCAGAGATGATCTTAATAGTACATGCACACTCAACTAGGTAAACTAGAAATTTCACATTCGTGTAGCAGAATATGTCTCTCTTCCCCAAACCAGGGAGACTGTAAACATCATTTGAATTTTTTGGCATCTGCAGCACATTAAGAAAATCAACTAACCAGCAGAAAAGTTTTAAAAATTAGGAAGAGGATGGAAGATGTGTAGGACAGTGGTCTGAGCTGTTATTTTCCTGCCACAGGGCGAGAGGGGATATTTACCCAAAATTTTGCAACCTGAAGATTTTGCTTTGGCAATGGAAAGAGATTTTAGGTAGCTCATCACACACAGGGTTAACAGAGGTACGTTGATTGGATCGCAAGCGTGGTTTTCTCCATATGCTAATACATTCCGGTATTGGATTCATATTATTCACATGATTGGGGAATTCCTGGAAACCTGACTTTGCCTGATGGAAAGATGGAGGGAGCAGGGATTGCCACAGCTCTCAGGGAGGAAATGACTGGTGGCTTCCCCAGGGGAGCAAAAGGCAAACAGCAGTGACCCAGCACTCTTTGAGGAAAAGTGCTCTCAAAGCAGACCCGTAGAGGTTACAAATAAAAGGCAATACGTATTAAATGCACAAGAAATCCCTCCTTTCTGGGGGAAAAAACCCCAGAAGTGATACTTTACAATCCAGCAAACTTGATTTTGAAGACTAATGTGCTGAAGAAACCTGAACTCTAAATTTCTCGATATCCCCAGTCAATACATGCAATTGTTGGGAGGCTGATGCGTACAAAGGTTGAAGCAAGCAGAACCTGAACTAACACTGATTGTTGTTACTAGTTTAGCAAGCTTCCCCTGTCAAGGTTGTCCCTTTTTTTCCCTTTTTTTTCTTTTTAGTTTTGTTTAGCTGAGTAAAAATTAAAAAGGAGGAAAAAGGAGGATTTTTTTTTTTTTTTAAACAGAGGAAAAAGCTTCTTGTTTAATTATGTGTGATTGTAGTTTCTTTTCTGCTAGCTGACTTCTTTGAAGGACCTAAGTAAGGCATACCACACACAGGATATGAAGATATTATGCTGGCTGTTTTAAGCTGAACTGTATTACTGTTCTCTAGAATGGATTTTGGAAGAAATTCAGCCCTGTTCATTGTACTCTTTATTTTTCATCTATGTTCATTTTACTAATGACTAAGTGTAGTTTTTATTTTTCCACCTGCAAAGCTGGCTTTATTGTACTCATAGTCAAATACATATATCCACAACAGATTGAAGAAGAATTTGGGTGAAATCAGTATTTTTATATTGAAAATATGATTGATGATTTTTTTTATAAAGACTCAGTGAAAGAAAAAATCAGGGCCATAAATACAATCCTGCTCCATTTTCTCCTGTGATTTCAGGAGCACACCATATCATGATATCTGCCTCTGCTATTTTCCAAAAGGGGACAAAAAAATAAATCCCATGGTCTAGTCAAATCATAGTTGAAGGTTAAATTTTAAAGAACTAGAAGAATTAACTTTCAAGAAGCAGGTCAGATCACATATGTAGTGCATTAAAAAGATCACCCTCAGGAATCTGTGAGTTCATATTGCTGACCTGAAGGAGACCTACAGCTTCATTGGGCCGTATTGCACTGCTAGTCTGAATTTTAAAACTTTTTTCATTGTCCATGTCTTATCACTGCAGAGAGGTAATGCGCCATGAGTCCTAACTGTCTTACACAGAGGGATAAAAAAGGGGTTAAAAAAAAAAGCAGTTTCCTGGAACACACTTAGGTGTTTCTCTGTTCTCAGAGCACCTGGTGATAAAAAGAAATACAAGTGTTTCATCTTACATCTTTTTTTTAATGTAAGATTGGTGTGAGTTTGCTGTAAAGCTGTTTGAAATTGTGGAAGTTCCAGTGGTAAAATCAGCCCAAAGGGAAAATCAGGTATTAATCTGTTTAATTCTATTGTCTTATATTTTCCTTTTTCTTGGTGAATACTGAGATAATAAGGTGTGAAATTAAAATTAATGGAAATAAAGAGTACAATAGTTTCAACAATATGTTTCCAAAAATGCCATTGTAAAGTACTCCATACATGGAGGTCTTACCAACTCTGTTCTGAAGCAAGGGCAACTCACTAGGTTTTTTTATCTGTAGTGGTTCACTGCATAGTGATAGCAACTGGTTATGTGAAGTCAGGGAGACATCCTCAAATTAGTCCCATTTTCCAGCCCCTTTCCATTACTAATACTAAAGAAGCAGCTCATGAGAGCTTGCACTTGAACTAGAAATAAGAAATTTAAAAGTAGCTGCCTGGAAATATTTGGGTGCTTAGAGAGGGGTATCTCTGATTTCAGTACTGAAATCAGTTTGAGCTGTAGTAGGTTACATCTCACTATGTGCATCTGACCCTGGGAAGAAATGACAGCCTCAAATTGCTCCTGTTTAGTGTTATCATGTGAGGTTTCACAGGGTAAAAGACAAACCAGAAATATTCCTAACTGGTATTTAAATTACATTAACACCTTTTTATATACCTTGAGTGAAAGGTCACGCTAGACAAGCAGCATCTTCACTGTTTGTAAATGTCTAATTTGCTGCTTTTAAATTGCTGTGAACTTCACTTACTTAGTCCTGCTGAATGAATCCAGTGTTGCAAATACTTCTGACAAGCGAATATTTGCTTAGTGAGAATCCATTGTTCATAATGGATTGAGAGGGACATGCAGTGTGAATGCATTTTTATTGCCGTGCCATCTCTCTGCTGTTGTTTCAGTGAGATGAAAGTAGCGTTGTGATAACAGCCCCGGGTTTCTTAATGCTCTGTGTGGCATTTCCCATCCTCCTGGTAGGTGTTAGTGAAAAAGTGCTTATCACAGGCATTTTTCCGTGTTAGAAAATGTAAAAAAAAAAATGTATATTTTATAAGAACTTGCATGGCAAGAGTTAGGAATACAAACACACTTAAAGAAAACCAGAGGAAAGTGCACAGTCTTTGCTGAAAACATGCCAGCGCTGTCCAAACGTATTTTTTTTCCCCTGCCCCTTTTCTTTTTTCTTTTGTTTTGATTCGAGGCAGAGTGACTCCTGGGCACCTCTGTGAGTGCAGCCCGAGCTGCCCTCTCCCAGGGCTGCACAGATAACAGATGGCAGTCGCCACTCGTCGCACCGCTCGCGACAGAGCCCTGGTGCTGCCTTTGCAGCGCTCTGCCGTGGTGGCAGGAGGAGAGGGGAGGCTGCACAGCACAGCATCGCCCAGGAAAGGCAGTGCTCTCACTGTACAAAAGTTACTGGATGGAATCCATTTCTGAGCCTACCTTTAATTGCAGAACCTCAGTTCCCAGGAGTCTGGAAGCTGAACTCAGCAAACAGCGTAAATCGAGCCTTTGGTTGTATTTCTGGTCACTTCGAATCTGTGCTTTTGGAACTTGATTTTTCATTTTCAAGTCTGGGCAAATACCTGCATTTTTTATTTTGTGAGATTATACCTTTCACATGAGAATTCTGAGTCAGGCTTGAATTTCAGGTGATTATGGCATCATGTGCAATTATTAGCCTTTGACCAGGGGCTCCATAAGCAAAGGGGTATGATAAAAAACCCAAACAAAACCTGAAATAATGGATTCACCCTGGCATAATGAGTTGTATCTGTTTCTGTTCCAGCTTTCACGAAATTTCATCCATAATCTGGGAAATATGTTTGGTGATTAGTGAGAGCACTCTCCTTCTGTCTAATGGTTTTCAAAACCACTGAAATGTTTGTGGGTCTTGATACATATTTTTAGACCACACAGTATTTAAAATGTAATTAAATCCATTTTTTCTTGATTTGCTATAATAAAAAGGATCTCTTAATTCAGGTCTATGTGTGAGATTCAGCCCTACATGTAGCCTAAAAAAAATTTAATTAATGCCATCCTCTTGGATTTTTGAGAGAATAATAGCAAAGGGCAGTCAGGCTGTGAAGGTTTCCTTCAGCAAATTCTATGATCGTGTCTAGAAAACATTACATTGCCCTAGCAGGAATTTCACTGGTGAAATTTCCCTGGCCTTTGTTTACATCCCTGGAAGGCAGCTGAAGTTGCTGGATGGATCCAAGCGCTTGGCTGAGTGTGTGCCAGGGAGGGAGAGGAGGGCAGACTGACAGCTGTACTTCTGAGAGTGCACTGGACACAAATCTGATCTTGGACTGGAGGTTCTTCACATTCTCCTCAGTGCAGCCGGGATAGGCCTGTTGGTTATTTGACCGTGTGGCCACACACTCTCTAAATGAAGTAATCCAAGCTAAAATGTGTTTTTTAAAGTATTTAAAATACCAGTTTGTTCTTTTGACAATGATGACTATACATCATTTTTGAAATGAAAAAAAACAAACTGTGCTGGAAACATCAGTACCCACAAAACATTTAGAATTAAGTTAATCTATCAAAATTAAGTGTAAATAATTTAAAAATCCTACTCTTGATATTTCAACTGTGTAAATGTATTGCATCTGTAACACACTAGTGAACATGTCATGAGCCAAGTACAGCTTTGATTATAAAAAATGTAAATGAAGATATTTGAAGTACAAACCAGGGCAAGCAAGAGGAATATATTTTGCTCATGAAGTTAACAAACTTTATCACACAAACAACTGGTAAAATAAATGGGAGGCAATAACCAGAAAAGGCATGCAACTCCCAGATTTGCCAGCAATTTCCTACCTGGCTTGATAAAATGTTCAGATTTCTAAACACATATCAGAGGCGAAGGGAAACTCAGTGCCTGCGAAGTGAAATAAACTCTAGGATTTAAGTCTGAGTAGCCTGATTGAGGCATTTTATCAAATGTTTACAGATGAAAGCAATGGTAAGTCCAGCCACTGCCTTTTTTTTTTTTTTGGCCAGTAGTTCTCGAAGTGCAGTGTGCAAGGCACAGATCTTACTTCGGCACTTGACCATCTGCAGCTGCTTCACTCTGGCCCCTAGTGAGTTACTGTCCATGAAGTCCATCTTAATGAAGTAGAGGAAAGGGTCTTCAGGAATATAAAAGATTTACCCTGCTTAGCATGGAGCTGTGTGCAATGTGAAATAGAGAGCAAGTGGTGCATGTGCTGATACTTGAAAAGATCTGTGGTTTAAACAGCCCCGTTGAAGGGGCTGTGAACTGTGTTTGGAGCTGGCTTGGAGTGCTGAGTGCTGCAGAGTGCAGTCAGCTCGATGCCCCTTGTTCCTATAATAAAAATGGTGAGGCCTTTTTACCTATTTATGTCTGCTTCCTTTGAGCTTTGGGTTTACTGGTATGCAAAAGGAAAAAAAAAACAAGCATATGTTCAGTTGCTCAATCAACCTTTTTTTCTCAATCCACACTCAGTGATCTCAGTGAGTCATTACGGCATAATTACAATTTGAGTGTGATACACTGTTTGTAGAAAAGTATCTATTTTTAGCAGAAGAAACACTACAGTCCCTGAAAGGAGGAGAAAGAAAGGGAAAAAAAAAGGAAGAAAATCGGTAACCAGCAAATCAAGGCTATTGTTAACTGATATTAGGAGACACCCCATAGATTTACAATGCTTGCACTCAGCCACATAAAAACCACACTGAACAGAATGCCTACCAGGGGTTAAATTCATATGCCTGCGCTGCAGCCTATTTCTGTCAACACTCAGCTCAGGAAATAAACATTTATGCTTTCTGAAATGAAAGTGTATTTTTGAAGACTAGCCGTCAGATATTTTTTGCCCTTCACACTTCCAAATGCTTAGCCTTTTTTGTAAGTTGACTGCAAAGTGCATCAGTTTGCTAGGCAAAAAGAAAAAAAAAATCTTGACAAGTGCCCATGGCATCATTGTCAAGCACACGAGCGTCTAGTGGAAGATGGCAGGAGGGCTGGCACAAAACATGCTTCCTTCAAGCTCCTTACCTCAGGGGTACCTGACTCTTGAGAAGCCTTTCAATCCTTCCAAATGACGTTATTGCAGACTGTCATCTGGTTTGTTTGGAGTGTGCTGTATCGCAGATAAACACGCTGTTTAACTGCAGGTCAAGGTACGGAGTCATCCTGCCAGCAAACGCCTGAGATACATCTGATGGCACTGACTTGGGGAGGGAGATGGAGAGAGATCCAAGTTGTCACCAATATGGTACATGATAAAGGGGGAGAAAGGGGCACAACATTGTGTTTTAAAATGTCATCACGCAGTTCTGCATTGAAAGCAGTGACCTGCAAGACTCCAAAGGATTAAGAACCCATACAATGCATGACAAAGTTCCAACCCACACCATCATGCAGCATCTCGGGGTGGTTTGGACACAGCTTGGAGATGGGACTGGAGAGGTTAAGACTGGTCAGAAGGCTGGAAGGGTCCAAGTTGGAGACTTCTTAAAAAATAGTTACAATTTAATATCGAAAATATCCCCTTGTCAGAGAACATGCTTGATCTGGGGGATTCACATAACAAAAGCTCACAGACTCAGAGTTTGGCATGAAATAAGTATAACCTTCTCCAAACCACTAAAAATAAATCTCTGTATATAAATATATAAGCCTGTGTTATCTATTATTTTGACTGTGACTTGTTGAACACATATTAAAAAGGTATTGTTGTGATACAAGAGACACTGGATGCTTTCACATTTTATGAAAAAACAAAACAAACCCAGATTAATTACAACTTGATTCAGCTTTGCATTCCCACGAGGGATGCCTTTAAAAGTTAAAACATGCTTTCACTGAACAGGCTTTCAAAGGAAAGTTACTTCGATCAGGAACAAAATAGTCATGTTGATTTGATTTATTATTGAAGAGTGGAACAGCATGCTTTATATTTGCCAGTTTTTCTATAATGTAAAAAATTTCTTTTGATTTTTTATGTGTCATATAAAAACAACGGGTGTATTTACTGCTCCAGAATGCAGATTTTTCAAGAGTGCAGTACAATAAATTATATCAACATCCCATTTTTCCCCCTCACAGGGCATATGTAATTTTCTTTGACTGTGGCACACAATAAATGCTATTGAAACATGCTATTATTTATTTTTTTTAACAATAAAACAAATGCCAAAGAACCTGTATGAAAATAGATAAATGAATAAAAGAAGGAAGTTAGGGGTTTTCAGGAAATACAGAGAGAAATTGCAGGTTAAACTTTTTTTAATCAAAACGGATTTTATTGCTTTTTTGCTTAATTAAACCTCTCAGAAGTGTGTGAAACATTGTTATACTCGAAAAATTGTTAATTTGTAAATCACAGGGACAAAAGGGCTCCACTGCAACTTTAAAGTTTCTATGCACGTAAATGTCAATAGAGTGCCTTCTCCATCATCAGCACTAAATTCACATTGATGCCTCTTTTCTTCTCTGTATTGATCCTTCCATGAGAACGTAGATTTGTATCTGTTAATTAATGCGTCCTGAAACAGCGTTTGTATTAATCAGGCAGATAAGAAAAATTGGATGCCTGCACCCTCATGACAACCGTAAAAGTGCTGGCCCTGATAAAATCGTGGATGGACCTCAATAAAAAAGTTCCTCCTTCCACTCAATAAACTAATCATCCTGCTTTTAATTATTCGGCAGAAAGATGTGTGGAGATTGGAGAATGTGTAAATCTATTTACTAACAGCAGTGTCTGGGAGGGAGAATGGGGCTGTCACAGGACGGTGCTGCAGGCTACATTCTCTGTCCATCTGCTGCTGCAGAAAAACTGGTTCTTGAAAGCCGGCAAGGAACAGAAATGTTGGAGCTAATTGAAATCCTGAATTCCTCCCTATAACCTTTGAAATGATTATTTCTTCTCCATTCCCCTCTTATTTATTTTAATCACAGATGTGTTATTTTCCACTGTCACATCTTTAAGGCTTTTCTGTTGTCATTGGATCAGGTTTTGTTGTTTTGTTTTGTTTTTTGTTTTGTTTTTTAAGGCAGAGAGCTACAGTTCTATCACAGGACTCAAAAGACAGTAAGAGAAAATGAAAACAAATACGGAGGGAGAGAAAAATGAGAGAGAGAGCACATGCAGCCAGTTTTATGTTTCATTTTTTATGGATGCCTGGTGGTTTGGATGTGGGCTTTTCTTTTTTATTGTATTAGTTTTGCTTCTTAGTGCTTATAGAAAAAATCTTGTTTGGAGTAGATGCCTTGCAGATTTGTTAGTTTATGATATATTCTTGCATGACTGTAACTCTCGACTTTAAAAACAGAAAAATGCATTTAAGTGTAATTGAACGCCAAAAAGAATGTTCTTACAGTGGGAAGCCTGTCAAAGGACATGTAAGCAACTCCATAAACAACTAAATGAAAGCCTCAGACATGTCTTAAGACCCTTTAAGAAAAGCTTGACTAATCCCCTTTGATGATTTTATTAAGTACTTGTGGTTGATGGTGCCAACTGGCAAACTGCTGCATTTCACCAACAGGCCAGGAAAATCGCTTCCTCTCACATATTGTTTTCTAGCACCTAATGTGATTGGGATATTAGCAGTTTGATATAATAAATTAACAGGTACTGTAAACAAGAGTCTAAAAGGTAATGCAGCAAAGATGTTTGCCCTTAGTGATCCTATTAAGAAAGACAGCAGGAGGAGGGGGGAAAAAACAAGCAAATGTTAAATTCATTGAAAGGCATTTAATACATGTTTGGTTGCCCTCAAAAAAAGGATGGTGTGGTTGCTATTCAGTTGGCACTTCAGTGTGCCACCCTGTTATTTCAACAAGCGTAGCAGTGGCAGGCACTGGGACAGAAGTGATTAGTGTCTTTTCTGAGAAGGGTGGGTGTTACTTCTCTTTTCCCTGAAGTTAAAGTTCAAGAAGATTTTTTTTCTTTTTCATCCTTACCTTAATTCTATTAAAAGATCAAATCTTCCTTTTTAATAAAGTTTTCTATTTTTTCTCATAAATTATTCTTGGATTATGGTAGTGGTGGATAGTGTGGGCAGATCCCTGTTTCACAGCATTAGGTTTTTACAACTAAGCACAAGTGTTTCGCAACAAAGAAGATATACAAATCACAGATTCCCACTGCAGTACCCCACAAATTAATATGATTTTTACAGGAAGAGCCTGCAAATTCTTGCTTATTTGAAACTTTTCTTTTTATTAGAAAACGTTTGATTTTATATTGATTTACTTTCCTGTAGTAGGATGGGGAGGAGAACACAAAAGCAGAAGGGAGAATAATAGAATGCGGGCATGTTTTGTCACAATGTGTATAAAAATAAATCAAAAAGAGGGTCAAATTTCCAAATGTGCTTAATATTTTTCCTGTATTTTTATTTTTTCGTATTCAGGATTCTCCACTTTGTCTCTAGCTGACCAGATGAGCCTTCTGCAGAGTGCTTGGATGGAGATCTTGATTCTCGGTGTTGTATACCGGTCACTTTCTTTTGAGGATGAGCTCGTATATGCTGAAGATTATATTATGGATGAAGACCAGTCCAAATTGGCAGGCCTTCTTGACCTTAACAATGCCATACTGCAGCTGGTAAAGAAATACAAGAGCATGAAGCTGGAGAAAGAAGAATTTGTCACCCTCAAAGCTATAGCACTTGCTAATTCAGGTTGGCACAGTGGCATGACAGTTGCTACATTTTTAATTTCTTTCTTTCTTTCTTTCTTTCTTTCTTTCTTTCTTTTCTGTGGGCTGGTTTAAAATAGGATTTTAGAATAAGAAAGTGCTAATCAGACTTTAAATCTAAAAGGCAGTTCAAACGAAGAACTTCCTGGTTCAAAGTAATTGTGGAATATGTTCCTAAGGGAGTGGAGAATATTCCACTGTATTATTTGGAGAGTGTTCTACAGGCAGAGATCCCTTCAAATGAAAATAGGTGTTGTTCTCCTAGATCCATTTCATAATGCAGACAAGTGTAATCATTGCAATTAAAGGAAAAGAAAGGATGCTGGGGAATATGCTATATATTTTCTCTTTAAAAGGAGCTACTGATTAATTTGATAGACTAAATTCAGGATATGGGAGGAGGGAGGGAATCCATATTGAATCTCACAAGTACCACACCTTACCTTACGGATCCTTTGCATTTATGAGAGTGCTTCTGCAAAAAATTATTACCGGTGCAGCAAGAGTTAAAAAATCTCAGAAAGAATTTTTTTTTCTGCATTTGAATTTAAAAGTGCTGAACCAGTGAATACTGTCAGATAAGTAAAAATCGTTTGTGCTTTGTTGTTTTTCTTTTTGTGTCTCCTTAATGCTTTATTGTGGTCTTAAGTCCCTTTTAGCATTTGCATAAAGTTCACGATAGATCCCTCTTTAATGACGTGCCGATCATTAGATACCTGTGTGTCAATAACATGCTCTGATGCTATGTTCCATTGACAGTCACACCGTGCCCCTCCATCTGCTTTTGTTTTGACCCTATCTTTGAACTTTATCTTGGTTGCTGGCCAGTAGTTTTCCCTTTAATTACAAGAAGGAAACTGTCAATAAAATCTGTTAAATGGGATGCAATGAGTGGCTTGAATGGGCGGACGGCTATTTGTTCAAATTCTGCAGCATTCAAGGTATTGACAGTTTGTTTTCTGGGGCCATATGTGACGATCAATCTCAGGCTGGGCTCAGCCGCGCTGAAAAATGAAAAACCAGATTGCTTTTGCTTACTTGTGGATGACGACTTGTGATTTGGCGCGGTCCTAGTGAGATGAGACCTTCTGCCCAAATTGCCCCCCTGAGAGCCGGGACGCGTGACTGTTTTTAGAAATAATTTTTTAATTGATTTTGTAATTAACAGTTCATCTACAATATTGATGCATGAATCCTCAGATTGATAGGAGGGAAATTGTTTTCAACAATGAAGTTGTACTTTCCTATTTATCTTTGTAATGTGATTTAGCACTCTGCATTTTTAATTGGAAATATAATTCAAAAACATGCAAAGCCAAAATGCTTATTAGTTTCTTTGTAAAATATTCTTCACCCCACTAACTCTGCCCTTAATTTTAGACTCTCATCTTATTCCAGATTTAACAAAATACTGAAATGCCTCTCAAAGATCAAAATTATTCTTAATTGAAGATCTGTTTATAATTTTTGACCATTGTAAATAGACACTTGAGGACGCTTTGCAGCTCCAGGAAGGTTATTTCTCAAAATTGGTCATGCTTAATGATCAGAGCAAGAAAGTTATCTGCAATTAGGAGTCTAAATGGAGAAGGGCTTTTGTATTTATTTAAATTTTGTAATTCAAAGACTGAATTAGAAATACTTCTGCAGATAACTTGACAAAAAGGATAAGGGCTAGCATAGACTGATATGATGTTAAATACCACTCCCACTTTTCCCCCCCACCCAAAAAAAAGGAAAGATATGCAGTGTTTAAGTAATAATAAAAAATAACTGCTGCCAAAAAAAAGTTTAGTCATACACTGTGCATAGAGTGTATCAAAATCATCTGTAGCTTCATTAACTTCGCTGGAAATTACAACCAGGATAATGTCAGAGATAAATACAGTTCAGCATACTAAAATTCAGGGCACATTGAAGTGAAAACCTTTCCTTCCCTCATCTTCAAAGAAAGAAAATTGCTGTCTTAAAATGAAACTGTTGCAAGGAGGAGTTAAAAACTAGCCCAGCTATTCCACTGCCCCTTCAACAGTGTTTCAGATGCTGACATTCAGCATTTCAGCTTCAGGTTGTGCATGTAGCAGGTACCAAACTTCTACCAGCTGCAGCTACAGTAATCTGTAAGTGTAAATAGCACCTGCAGAATTGCAGCCCATCAGTGGATATCAGGCCCTTAGTGTTTCAGTTACAAATGCTGTTAAAATTAAAATAAAATTTAAGTTGGATTAAATATTTTTGTCTCTTTTTTAAATAGACAAAAGCAGAATAGTTTATTTTCATGTAACTAGGAACTTGGCTAATGAAAATGTAGCTATATAAAAAAACCAAAATGCTATTAGAAAATCAACCAGTAGCAATTCACATTTTAATATATTTTTATTGCTACTTCTGCTTTCTTCCACTGTTTATTTTTTCAGTTTAAAATATATTAGCCTTTTTATAGCTGTGGAGAGTATAATAAGAAATCTTGGGTGTTTCAGACATTTTTGCCATATCCACACTGTCTAGAAAGATTCCCAGGTTGACTCTACTGTAAACAGTTGACAAAGATGTTTCATAGCTCTGTATCTGTGTTAGTGATTTATGATACAGTGTCATAGTACTTTCCCTGCTGCTGTTTGGAGGCAGGAAAAAGAAATTGTAGATTGTCTTCATATCGATTGTATTTTGTTTGAATAAATACCACAAGCTTTGTTTTGGCCAAAAAATCTCAGTAGTGTGAGCATTGAAACACACACTTTTCTTTAGGTCTACAGAGCCCATTTGTGCAGTGCTGGATGTGAGATAATCCTGCCATTTGGTGCCTAAAAGGTGGGGAGGAGTAGCAGTTTTTCAGGGAGATTCTCTGACAGCCACTATCAAATGTTCCCTGTGCAGGGCTGGCAATGCCACACCAACTTCCATAAATTTCCAGAAATGCAAGATGTGGCTACGTTGTAGGGTGTCATTCATTTCAAACGGAGTGCATATAGACTCTGAGAAGTTTAAATACACATATAGGAGCACAGCACTGAAATGTATAGACATTTCAGTCATGTGTATGTTACATCTGTACAGGCATGATTTCAACAGTTACATTTAATATGTAAATATGGAATTTATCAGGTTAGATTTAAGCATCTGCATTGATTTGATACTAATTAACACAGCCTTTACACTTCAGAGAAGTCACTCTTTCCTTGGCATTGTCCTTGTCCTGCCAGTGTCACAAGTTCCTCCCTTCTTTCCCTGCCTTCTGTACCGAAAAGCCAGGAAGTACCTGGAAGCTGTGGGACGCGGCTGCCCCGCGTTCCGCCTCACACCGCCCAAATGAGGCGAGCTGGCACCAATGAGCACTTTGTTTACCCACGCAGAAAATCAACTTTGAATGGTTTCCAAAACATGCATGTACCAATTACTTCCTCGTGTGTAAGGGAAGGTGAAATATTTACAAAATATGCTTGAAGTGTACACAAGTGCAGGCACGCACACAGGAACGCTCCGGCACGGAGAAGATGAGCTGCTCATCTCTTCTGTGCTCCCGTGCGTGTTCCCGTGTATTGTTTAGGGTAATACTAAACAGGGAGTCGCAGGTGAGCAGTTTTTTGAAATTACCTAATCAGTAAGGACTAAATTGGGCCTCCAGGCCAAATGTTGCAGAAGAGCATAGGAGTCACAACTGAGACCAGAGAATCTCCAATCCCATCTAAGACCTAACGTAAGGAACTGGAGTGTCAGAATACGTCAGCATATTTGAAAATCTGGTCTCTCATCTGCTTAATAGGCTGCTGGCATCTTGAAAAACCTGACCCAAGTGTGGATGCTAGGCACTTAGAGGTACCGCCTTATGCACTATTGAAATTTAATCTTAAATGCTAATACTGGCTGTGTAGCATGTACCACAAGAAAGAGAAGAGGACTTCTGGTCACCCTTACATTTCTGGTTTTTGATATTAACTCTCATAAAAAAAATAAAAATAAAAAAATCACCTTTCTGTACAGAAGGCATGTGAACCAAAAAGTAGTTTGTGCATTTTAGCATAATGAAGCGCAGATCTATATGGGTGCCAGTAAAGTTACACTGTCATCTCATCCTGTTAAAAAATTAGTAAGTTCTTAGAAGTTTTTTAGCTTTCCAGACACAGTATACTCAGAGCATTAGGCTATCACCATTATATGATATTATCATAATAGAAATTAATTGGTAGAGCCCAGTAAATCACTTGCTCTACAGGACATCATCTTTATTCCCAGTACGTGTCACAACATGCTGTATTCCATTTCTAATAATGTTTTTCATTTTGTTTTCTATAGTCATCTTGTTAGTGTTTGAATTCATGATTAAGACATATCCATCTCGACTGGACAAAGATATAGATGTATATATACACAGACACACATAGCAGTGTGTTAAGGGTTTGTTACCAGTCTTTATTTTGACAAATATAAATAGTAAGGTCTTAATTCTTTTATGTAGTTTTGTATAGAGAATAGTGCACCATATAAGCAAATTTTTAGAAAAGGAAGTCACCACCATAGTCAGAGTTTTCATGTTGCTTGCAAACAGTATATTTGTCATATTCCATTTTCATGTAATCAAATAGATGATACCCACAATTCTTAGGGAAAATAAATAACTCTTTTACCACTTGCTTAATGTTGGCATTAGGAAATGGCAGCTGAGTTGATCAGTGGTTAATTAATGTTTAATCAGTAGTTAATCATATTTTTTTTCTTTTTTTCTGGGAGCTACTCATAGTAACTGAGTAACTTGAACCTATTCCTCAGTTAGGGAATAAGCAGATAGTATTTACATGTTAGTAGCGTGAGAGTCACAATGGGCAAGAAAAAAAGCCAAACTTAGTTGCTCTCAATGGTAATTGTGGTAATTTCTTACATCTTATAGTGAATAAAAAGTACTTGGAAGTCTTCATTCAACATTTTCTTTTAGTTGGTGTCTCACCCCCAACTCTATCATTTGAGTTCCCTTTTTTCCAGGCTTTTATTAACCTTATAGTGTAGGGTCTTGAGCCAGTTCATAGTGTGCTGTTTGTTCTGCTTTGCGGCAAATATTCCTGTGTTTATTGCCCTCACTACCTCTTCTAGTGGAAAGTAAGCCATTTCAGGAATAAAAGAAAACACTGGTTTACTATGTTTTAACTTCCTTGTGCCTGTGGTTTTAGTTCACTGCTAATCTAGTTAGCCCCTGAAATAAAGTCCCCATTCTATGAAGTAATTCCTTTTCTTACTATGCCTTCATTTCCTACTGTGTTTTAAAAACTGTTTTGAGGCTTCAGTTTTTATCTCTTCTGAAAAGTAGGCCAAACCAGGGCAATCCAGACTAAGGCCTCAGTCACTAAAATCAATCACACAAGCCTTTGTTTCCAGTTTTCACTGCCTGTAATTCCTATGGACGAGGAATTCTTAATTTATTCCTTTTTCATTTTCAGCATCTATTCCGATTGAAGTGTCTATTTCCAATAGAATATTCCAGATGTCAGACCATTTTTGCCATATTCTTTTGTCAGGGAAAATACTCTGTTTGCCTCTGTGCTTGTCTCTTAGCCTAACCATGCAGATCCCAGCAAACAGTTCTGCTCAGGAAAAACAGGCAGGTCAAAATGAAGTATATTTGTTTACTCAACACAGGGAAGACCAAAGTAAGTGTCTGGGGTAATTTCAGCTCTGGATGGAAAAAGGACAGGAATTCTTGCTGGATGAGAGAACCAAGAACCTGGTTTGATTTGCGATTGGCCATTTCCATGGGCTGCTTCTCTCTTAAGCAGTATGCTTTTCAAAATGTTACTGTGTTGTGTTTCTCATAAAAATATACAGAAGCACAATGTGGGCAAGCACTTTATGTCCTTGTGCAAATCTGGCATGTGTTTCAGGGGGAGAGGAAGGGATTCTGTCGTTCTGAGAACAATTCACCCATTAATAAACCCTGCAGTGGGTTTTGTGGGGTTTTTGGATTAGCAGTACAATCTAGATAAAAAATCTCTTTTATTTGAGACGTTACATAAATTAGAAATTTTTTCATCCTTACATAAAGCAAAACCATTTTGCTTTTTGTTCTTAATGTTGATCCCATCCAGTTCTTCCAGAATCCTACAGCTTTCTAAAGGGATTTCTCCAGATCGAGTTTGTGAACTGCTCAGCTGTATGGAATCAGAAACATAACAGCAGTTTCTGTATTTCAAGTACTTGGTGGTATCTACCCCTCCAGTGAGGTTTGCTAGCATCTTAATGTGTGTATTCAGTGCTGCATGCTCCCTGCTGCTTGATTCACTGTCCTATTTTCTTTTTGCTGTCTGAATTTTCTGACATGAAGAAACACTTCACTTAAGACCTCTGGTTTCCTTCTACTTCTGAGTGATGTTATATACAAAATATACAGATACCAGCCTTTTAACTTTCCTCAAAGCAGGGTTTTGAGAGATTTCTTTGCATTTAGTTCAGGTGCTTTCCAGTTTTTAGCTAGTTGTCCCCCTTTGTGATGTGTTCTAATTGATTCCTGGGTGGCTGGATGTTTGTTTGCTGCATTTGAGATGAAGCTTGAATTTTAAATGAGGTAGATTGTAATCTGAGTTTCTGTCTGGACCTTGTGGTGTTTTTCTTGCATGAGAATTCCGGTTTTCTCCTATTTCTGTGCAATGATCTGATCAATCAACTGATCAGAAGAGGTACAGTTCTATTTTCCCAAATTGTGATGGTGAAAGAAGACATTTGCAAGGATAGAATTAAATTCTCCAAGCAGAGCTCAATGAGTCCGTGTTCTCATTTGTTGATCTCACTCTCTCCCATGGCAGCTTTGATCAGGAACAACTTCTTCCTGCCAGGGAAATCTCATGTACTCAGCAGTTGTATCAACAAGTCTTGTGTTTGTCTGTCTTCAGTTTCACCAGCCTGGGATCGTGTTTTGCAGGGCATTTACTGTCAAATTCTGCTGTCTTTCAAATGACACTTTGAAATTACCCTTTTAATTTCATTATTTATGCAGGCGCTGGTTTTTAAGTGTGTTGCATCTGGCTATAGGTTTCCTCTGGTTATTACCTGTGTGGGATGTAATGGTAAATTATTCAGACTGGCTGCAAAGCCAATTTAAAAAACCCCCAAACCAACCCATAAACAAAAAGGTTTTTCATGGTATACGAAGAACATTCAAACTCACTTATAATTCACTTTCATATTTTCTGTGGAATTCTTTATTTCTAGACTGTCACACAAATTGTCTGTGTTTCCTTAAATTATGTTGGTTCTCAATGACATCACTGAGGATTGTGTTTATCCTAATACATGAGCAATATGTAGCAATGAGTTAGCCTGCTCTGAATTCACTTCTATATCTGCCAGTCTGTAGTTACTGAAAAGATTTCTCTCTTTTATTTTTTCTCCTCTTTTCCCCTTGGCTAGTTCAGCATTTTCAACCATTTTCCTTATTTTCAAAGGCTTACACCTGAGGGATTAAGATCTACATTCGTTTAATATCAGGAATAAAGTGGAAGTTCCAGACTGCAAGGCTAAAACTTGAAGAAGGATTTTTGTAAAGATTAATATTTTCCTGAGCAATCTGCAAGCTGAATCATGGTCTAATTAAATAGCACAGATTTATTGAGTTTGCATTTAAACATTGGCAGACCCTAGAATGAGTACAGCTGAAATGAGTTTGAATCTTTTCTGTAAATGGGGAGTTAAATTATCATAGTAATTTGATTACATAATTTTTAAATCTTTCAAGCTAAATCACCATTTAAAAAGACCAGTTTGAAGTCTTAATCACCACTGGAAGTGCCCCTCTCTCTGCTGTTTTTTCTTACCCCATTCCTTGTGACCAAAGCTGTTCCCCAGGGCACAGCTTCCTGAACTGCTCCATGAACCACCATTTGGGGGAGGCAAGCTGGCTGGGCACGTTCTCTCCAGCTATTAAATTAATTTCAAAGACAGCAAGAAATACATTAAATGCTTTAGTACTATTACTTCTGCATGTAAATAATTGCCCTGTTTACCAGAGGGATGGTACACAATCACCCCTGCCAGGACGAAGTAAGAGCCCTTGTGTTTGGGTGTTTTTCACATAGCGGAAGAGTTTCAAAGCATGAAATATAGTAGCTGTGTCAGAGGGCAGGTTTTGATTCCTTTCTGGGGGGTGTTCTCTTTTCCCTCCTCACTCACTTTCATTATAAGGAATATGTAGAGTGTAGATATTCCTAACACTGCAGGCCAAATTCTCTCCAAACTGCAGAATTAAACATCTTAGGCAAGTTTCACCTCTGTGTGAAAAATACATTTAGTCTGGACTCCATCCATCCATTTGCAAACTTATGGTCACTGTTACAAATACTGATTCTGGGCAAAACCAGACCAGTTTTGTAAAGGGTTAAAAACTAAACCTTTATAGTCACATTCTCAAGAAAGACCTGTCTCTTTATGCAGCACGGTGTGAAAAAAACCCAAAAATGTAATGAGAACAGTCAGTCTTTGACTCATCAAGGATTTGTTGCAGATAAAATGCTCCTATTTGGTTCCCTAGCAAATCTGGCCTTGGCACTGTGGATCTGGGGAGAGGAGGAAAAGGTGTGTGTTTTCTGCACAAACAGCACGTGGTTTGTGGAAAAATTACTTGGAGTAGCAGATCGTGTGTTCTGTAGCACAGCAGTGAATATCCAAGGACTTGGTAAAGAGTTAGGGAGTAAAGACAACAGTGGCTTTGGAGATTGCATTCCAAGTTAAGCCTGGTAGCTGGACCCTGTGCTTAAGACATCAGTCACGTCTGTATGTGTGTGTTAGCATGTCTGTATCGATTACATCTCTTTGTAGGACACAGAATTCAGGGCTTTTCTCTTATTGACACAGAATTACTGAATAGAATTACCATATTAGAAAACTATCAAAAATGTATGGATTCAGGGAATGGTCTCACATTAATTAGAACTAAATTTTGCTAGAAGTAATATTTGCCTGTCATCTTTTTCAAAATGTTGTAGCCTTCTTTATCCCTTAAGAGAGAAATTTCTGTGTCCGTGCTTTCAGCACAGTGCACCTTGATGTGCAGCATCACATCTTGGCGGCGTATGTCTTAGCTGCATGCTTCTTAGAGCATGTATTCACTAAGACTCAGAATTATTAAACATGTAGAATTCCCATAGGACTCCATTATGTGTAATTAACAGATAAACTGTCATCAGAATCAATAAAACGTGCTAAATGATCCAAACTTGTATATAATTAAGTGCCTGTGTTTTAGAGCGGGAGCTATAACTTTATTTTTTTTTTTTTCCTTTTCAATTTGCACATTTGTTGTGACAATAAGAGCTGGAACATTTTTGTTAACCTGTTACTTACTGGTTTGTGTTTCAGTTTACATGTTTGTATTTGAAAGGAGACAGGTATTTACTATCTGGCCTAATTATCTGAAGAAACAGCTGCATGTCAGCTTTTAGGAGATGAATCTTAGATGCATCTTAATTCTCTGAATGTAATTCAGATATTTGAAGCATGTGCAAAAGTTGACGTTTAATCATCAACAGGGTAAAACATGAGGCTCTGTCAAATACTGATCCAGAGCATCAGACTGCTGGTTACAGGTCATGGAAACAATAATGGAAGTGGGTTCTTCACCATCCAGCTCCTCAGTTGTTTTTCTGTCTGTGAACAGGAGCTTCATTCCAAACCCAAAAATTAGAATGCAAAGCAGTGTTACACTAAGTAGAATTTTCAAGGATGAACTTTAATTGTGCCATGTCCCAGTTTCACCCTGAGCAAAGCTTGCACAGTGTGGCCTGTCCCTGGGGCTTGTACCCCCTTGCAGCAGTTGTATTTTCATGTGGTGCTTTATTGTCTCTGTAAGTCTGTTGACCATCCCAATTTTGGTAGCTGATAGGGGTTGTTTGGTGGCCTCTTTCACCTATGACTGTTTTTCCTTACTTGCATTCACCTCACTTTGGACCACATCAGGGTTTCTTTGGCATTTATGACTACATAAAAGTCAGAGAATTAGGGCTGCTCATCCAAAGTAATCTCAGCATGGTCCAGTAACTGCATGTTCTCAGGGACATCTTCACTTTCTGTATCTATCCAGTTGAGGGGTTTACAGTTATTTCAGTTAGATATTTTCTCTTTATTTCACACTTCCATTGCTTTAATCTCTTCAGGTCATGTAGCAGTTTAGTTTAGTTCCTGGTGTAGGTTGCGTCTGGGCCTGTCACTCAATACTTATGCCACCAAGGCATCTCACCTGCAAAGGTGCAGGGCAAGGTGTTTGCTTTAAGTCTTTTATAAAAAATGTAAAACCCCAACACTAACAAGATAAACTGCTGTCTGTGGGGGTGGGAGAGAAGGATTACACCTTGTAGGAGATGTTAGCTTCACTGAACAAAAGCTGTTCAGGAACATGCTAAGTGTTGCCTGTCTGTCTGAATATGCCTGACAAGAAATTTGTTATACCTATCAGGAAATCCCTTCAGACTAACATTTCCCTTGTTTTGGTGCAATGGTCCTAATCCCAGAGTCAGGGTTTCTGAGTACTGGTGACATCCATGGCTTCCAAGTGGGCAGCCTGACACAGAATTTTGCTGAGCTTTTCCACAGTAGAGCATCCTTGCTTTATCCTTGCTTCCCTGATAGAATGCAGCCTTCCATTCCTTCAGCCCCTTGGTACTGTCATTCCTTCAAAGCAGTAACCCTACAGATGGTTTGGGGAGCACCAAGGGTGACCGTTTCACTTGTTTGAGGAGGATGAGGAGAAGAATTACTTACCCAAGAGTTAATTGTACGTTTGTAGTTCCTCAGCATTTCAATACACTTTCCTAAAGGTCAATACAGAAATTAATGGGTAATTATCTTCTTTGTGAAAGAGGATGGGCTGAACCAGTGAAAGTGTCTTTATCAAACTCCTGGCACACCAGACTGAAACCTCCTGTTGCTCCTTTGTTTTGCAGACTCAATGCACATAGAGGATGTTGAGGCAGTGCAGAAACTTCAGGACGTCTTACATGAGGCTCTGCAGGATTACGAGGCTGGGCAGCACATGGAAGATCCTCGTCGTGCAGGCAAGATGTTGATGACTCTCCCGCTTCTGAGGCAAACCTCCACCAAGGCTGTGCAGCATTTCTACAACATCAAACTGGAAGGCAAAGTCCCCATGCACAAACTTTTTTTGGAAATGCTGGAGGCCAAGGTCTGACTAAAGCATCATGGGCTTCCCCATCATGCACGTTTTAAAAAAAAAAAAAAAAGAAAAAAAAGGGAAAATAAACAGGATAATAATGGCAAAGAAACTTAGTGTTTAATTAAGGAAAAAATGACTAAATGACTGCACTGATATTTAGCAGCAAGACTGTGAAGCAGCTTTCAACTTTTTATTCTGTGTCTTTCTGATGCAGTTTTTTCTTTTCCTTTTCCTTTTCTCCCTTTTCCTTTCTGTTCTTTCCTTTTTTCCTTTTCCTCTTTTTTTTTTTCCTTTGCTGCTGAACTTTTTAAAAGAGGTCTCTAATTGAAGAGAGATGGAAGCCAGGCCTGCCAAAGGATGGAAATCCATAATATGGATGCCAGTGAACTTATTATGAACCATAATGTCCCCAATGACAAAGGAATCAAAGAGAGAAGCACCGTACCTAGCAGTACAGTACAACACGATGAACTGACTGAATGCAGTATTAGATTTCATAGGAGCAGTCTCTAATTAGACGACTAAAGCGACGATGCATCGGCTGCTTCTTATCATTGCATTTTCCATCTAGATCAGTTACAGCCATTTGATTCCTTAATTGTTTTTTCAAGTCTTCCAGATATTTCTTAGGTTAGCTACGATGTAACTTTTTCAGGGAATAGTTTAAGCTTTATTCATTCATGCAATACTAAAGAGAAAGAAATACTGCATTTTTGTGCTGGCTTGAACAATGATGAACAATAATGAAGGACAAATGAATCCTGAAGGAAGATTTTTTTAAATGTTTTGTTTCTTCTTACTAACGGAGATTTTTTTGTACCAGCTTTACCAGTTTTCAGCCATTTATTAATGTGGGAATTTATCTTACTAAAGCAATAGTCGAAGGGAAGGTGCATATTATCACGGATGCAATTTATGTTGTGTGCCAGTCTGGTCCAAAACATCCAGTTTCTTAACATGAGCTCCAGTTTATAACTAAATGTTCACTGACTCAAAGGATTAGATTACACCTGCAGTATATCCGAGTAGTCTACCATATAAATACTCCATGTCAAATACCAACCCGTAACGGTGTTAGGAGACAGCGACTGCGCGGGGGCGCGGTCGCCGAATGATTTCTAACTGCTTCAGTTGCAAATGAACGAGATACTACTGCCTGTTTGCAAAATTGTAACCTCACACGCAGAAAAACCCTATGAACCAATAGTAGCTTAGAGGCGATGAGGTGAATGCCGCCGTTTGCAAAATTAAGAAATCAGAGTAGTAGACTTCTGACCAAATTGAAGAATTTAACACTTCTATACCTTATTTATTGATTTAGATTTTCGTTTGTAAATGGCGATCCTTAACAAGTAGCTAAACCAGTATATGTGCTTTTCAACCAGTATTGTCACAGCATGAAAGTCAGTCAGTTTCAAGACTGTTACGAGGTGTAATCTAATGTATAAACCGATTAGATGCCCCCAGAAAACTACAGTCGCTAAATAACCAATAAACAATAACCTCCATCAAATGCTATACCAATGTACCAGTGTTAGTAGCTGCTCCCTGTACTATGTGAACATCCTTATTCTATGTACACAGATGTAATTAAAGTTGTAATCCTAACAAACAAAAGAAATGTAGTTCAGCTTTTCAATGTTTCATGTTTGCTGTGCTTTTCTGAATTTTTATGTTGCATTCAAAGACTGTTGTCTTGTTCTTCTTGTGGTGTTTGGATTCTTGTGGTGTGTGCTTATAGACACAGGGTAGAATTAGAGACAATATTGGATGTACAATTCCTCAGGAGATTACAGTAGTATATTCTATTCCTTACCGGTAATAAAGTTCTTCCTAGTAATAATTAAGAGATCGAAACTCCAAACAAATACTCGTTATGAACAGATACACACTGAAATCATAATATTTTCAAAACAAGGGATAATTTCTGTAACAGTTTATTATAGAATACCAATGTATAGCTTAGAAATAAAACTTTGAATATTTCAAGATTATAGATAAGTCTAATTTTTAAATGCTGTAAATATAGCTTTTATTCAATCATCTCTCAGATGTTGTTATTAACTCGCTCTGTGTTGTTGCAAAACTTTTTTGGTGCGGACAAGTTTCCAAAACTATTGCTACGTTGTGTGCTTTAAACAAAATAACAATGGGCCAATGCTGTCTTGGCCCTCATGCTAGGAAAAAGAAAAAAAAACTGTGTATCTATCATTAGCTATATGGGACTATATTGTAGATTGTGTTTTCTCAGTAGAGAAGTGACTGTAGTGTGATTCTAGGTAAATCATCATTAGCAATTCATTCAGATGGTCAATAACTTGAAATTTATAGCTGTGATAGGAGTTCAGAAATTGGCACATCCCTTTTGAAAAATGTCAAAAAAAAATACAACTCCTGGGAAAAAGGTGCTGATTCTATAAGATTATTTATATATGTAAGAGTGCAAAAAAAAAAAGTTTATTTTCCAGAAAGTTTGTGCAGGGTTTAAGTTGCTACTGTTCAAGTACACTATATATATATAAATATATAATATAAATATTGTTTTTGCTGTATCACATTAAAGAACTTGGGCTTCAGGGTCAAAAGCCAATCAACTAGAAGTATACAAAAAACACACAAAAAATGGAGATGTGTTAAAGGCACACGGTGCAAACTTTAGTTTTCATTTTCCGTAATTTTTTGGAGCTGCAAAAGAACAAGTATCTCAAGACTGTAAAACCATTACCTGAAACTTAGCTAAAAAAACTGCACGGGCTTTATAATATTGTTCATCTTAAACCTTGCTGGAGAAGAGTTCTTTCAAGACCACTTACTTAATGTGAAGTGTTGGGAAAATTTCAAAGGGTGTATGTTTTAGCCATAACAATTTAATTTCTATTTTTGCTTCATTTTTTAATTTTTTCTTATTTAAAGCAATATGATTGTGTAACTCCCAGAAGTTACACATTTGTTTCAATCAGATCAGATTGTTGTATTTATTCCACTATTTTGCATTTAAATGATAACATAAAAAGATATAAAAAATTAAAACTGCTATTTTTCTTATAGAAGAGAAAATGGGTGTTGGTGATTGTATTTTAATTATTTAAGCGTCTCTGTTTACCTGCCTAGGAAAACATTTTACGGCAGTCTTATCGTGCAAAGATCGCAAAAGGACAAAAAAAATTAAACTGCTTATAATAATCCAGGAGTTGCATAATAGCCAGTAGTTAAAAACCGAAACAAAACAACAAATGAAAACAAACATGTCTATAGCTGTAGATGGGCTTCACATCTGTATAGCAATCAACTGTATATTTTTGTGATGTGTATCATACCGTGTGCTCCAACCAATGTCCATTTGTGTAAATGTATTTATTTTATATTGTATATATTGTTAAATGCAAAAAGGAGATATGATTCTGTAACTCCAATCAGTTCAGATGTGTAACTCAAATTATTATGCCTTTCAGGATGATGGTAGAGCAATATTAAACAAGCTTCCACTTTTGATTGCTTTTATTTTATTTTTTGTGTTGTGGGGTTTTTTTGGTTTTGTTTTCTTTTTTGGAGGAGAAAACAGAACAATTAGTGTTTTAGCCTTTTGTTACTTCCATTCAAAACGGAGGCAGCGTTTGCACTTCTCCCTTAAAGTACGATATGTGTAAATAAATGCTATATAAAGCCTTGTCAGAATGAATTCCAGTGTGGTACAAGACATTTTGCATACTCTTAAATATGCAAAATGTCTCATAGCACATTAGAATTCAGGCTGACAGGCCTTTATATAGCACTTACTTAATCTTAAAGCATCTACACATCAACCTGCATTACTCAAAACCATGCCTCTGTCAATGTCTTAGAAGAAAATTTTCCCACTATTTTAAGATCACATTAATATCATACAGAAGTAGTTTTTTGCTTTTTCCATCAAGAACTGAGTCTATCATTCATTTCCTACTGCAGGAGACTCCTCTAACGTGTTCTGAGTAAAAATAAAAAATAAATTAAGAAAAAAAACCTGTATTATTTGATCCAGTGTTGCTGAATGGAAGTAAGCAGCCCCCAGAGCAGTGATACAGACTGGTGTGAACGAAGGTCCCGAACGCTGTGGGGATCCAGGCGGGTTAAACAGCACGGGGGCGAAGTGGCCATAAATGGGCTGTGGGCCCATCCCTGTAAGGGGCTGCAGCCCCCTCGCTCAGGCTCAGCCCCTCTGTCCTGTGGACCCTTCTGGAACCGTCACAGAAGTGCTAATGTGTGCTTTTCTTGCTTTTTAGCCTATCTTGATAGTGTTTTGTCGTGTTCACCAGTGTGTTTCTCACCTTCACTCCTGGCCATCCTCGGGAGGCTCTGGTTGATGGCACAGGGGCTGCTCGGGGACAGGAGCTGTGTCAGCCACGGCACCGGGGCAGCACCGAGGGCTCTTTGTGCTTCACAGCCTCCAAGTGCCAGCACAGCAAGAGGCACCCCTGCCCTGCTACCAGTGCTGTCTGTGCTTTAGCTGTCTCGGGAAATAGGGGGACTTTCTGTGAGTGAAAGGAGCAGCAGGGCAATAGGAAGATGAATTCTGCCTGGACTCTGCAAAGATGATCAGAATTGGGTTTTAGTGTTGACACTGCTGTGTACACAGGTATACATCCATATACGCACACAGCGAGCTTGGACAGAGCTGGCTTTCCCCATTTTCTAGTGGTTTTGCCCCTTTTTATTAGTTTCCTGATTTTTGATTATTGCCGAGTTCCTCTTCAAAAGAAAACCTAATAGTGCACCTTAAAAAGTGAAAAAAGCAGTGTTACAAATGTTCACATAAAAAGGAAAATAATCTGTAAGTGGCACGCCTAAACTTCCTCACGTATGTTAGACCCTAATCATTGACTAAAGTTTTCACATGCAGTTAAAAAATCATGCTTTCTGTACCATTTTTCATGAGAGGATCATGAAGCACCATACAACAGAAATTGAGCATTACAGAAGAAAAAATACAACTCTCAGATGAAGCCTCTTCTAGGGCTCTGTCTCTGCAGAGATTTTCTGGTTTTTTTTTCCTTTCTTCTGTCTATGCTGTCTCTTCTGTAAAGCCAGGATGGGCACAGAAATCCATTGGAAATGTTTCAGTAGGAATCTGTGGGGAATTTGGCTAAGAGCACAAACCTTTCTAAATTATGGAAATAGCTACTTAGTCTTTAAAGCAAATTTAAAAAAGGGCTTGGGGTACTGGCATTCATAGCTCAGGCAGCACACGCTGCTGTAGCTCTCAACTGCTGCAGCCCCAGCTTGTGGCTACCACACCACCACTTGGCTAAAATAAGATGGCATATCAAGAGTCTTCCCATTGGGGTAAGGCTCAGTGAAATCAGGTTTTGACTTAACGTGCTTTACATCCTCCTTCCCCTCCCCTACTCCACCTGCGCCCCAGGTAAAAGAAGCCATCCCAGTTCAGGAGTGTCTGGAGGTGTTTGTTTGACAGCTCCACTGCCCCTCACTGTCTCACTGGCACCCATGCCCTCAGCCAGAGCCATTGGTGTTGATCTGAAAGGAAAACGCCACTCCCTGAGCTGGCCACCTATGTGCCATAGGGTTTGTGAGGGGCTATGAATTTTCTCTGGAGCTTTGCAGTCAAGTAATGGCCTAACTTGATGTCATTTGGGCTCTTTGTTTGGTTGCAGGGGATTTTTTGACCTTGTGAGTTCACAGAGTGAGAAGGTCTGGCAAACACTATCTAAAAGTGTCCTTGTGTGGTCCCTGCAGCTGATCCTTTCTCAGGAAACGGCAGGAAAATCCTGTGCTAATCAGTGAAAATAGTCAGTGCTATTGCACGTGCAGTTATGTGTGTTTCTTAACAATGCCAGTGCTGAAAGACTAAATCTGAATAAAAAACAGACCACTAAAACCAACAGGAAGATTATGAAGGAGAACAGAAATGGGAATACTGTCCTTAGACAAGTCCTCATATTGTACATTTTTAAGTGACCTCTTGCAGCATTACCCAGTTATACCCTAGTGGGAAAAAACCCTACCCTAAGCACCTCAGATTTTTTTGTGTACACCTGAGATTTTTTTTGTGTACAGGCTTCTGCAGGAGAAAATGCATCTTTAAAAAATTTTTAACTGTCCAGCTGTCCTGGATCTTGCACCAAACTCAAGAATGGGGCAGCTTCCATCTGTTTTCTACATTTTCTTCTATGGCCTTTGTTAGTTCTCCTTAAGAGCTTTCTTCACTCGCACCTTTCCTTTCCTTTGCATTTCATCTCTCTTGTGTAATGTAGGTCTCTGATTTCACGTGGCACTTTGCTAATTACTCTATCCCTTGTTATCCAGCCGTAGCTGCCTCACAAGGCAGAGTGTGTTTTCTCTTGCAATGAAAAGCTGATTCCATGTGTTCATACCTTGCCTTTAACATACAGATCACAAACTTCCATCTTGGGGTTGCTATTAGAGAAGGGGAAAAAAACCCCAAGTAACTGTGGAAAAGAATACGGATGCATTTATTTGCTTTTGCCATTTTTATCCCAAAGTGTTTGTGCTGCCACATCCCGGCCATGCTAATCGTTAGTGTTTCGTTAAGATTAAGGGTCGCTGACTCCTGGTGTTCGCATTCCCAAGCTGGCTCCTTACAATCTCCGTTAATATAAAGGAGCAAGTGGCGGTAGATTGATTACACGCGGGCTCTTATTATTAAGCAGAACAGAAAAGAAAGGAATTTCAAAATATAATCCTCCGCTCCCAGGAGTATTTGTCTTGTTCTCCATGAAGTTAAAGGTCTGAAATAATGTGCCCATCAGGAGCTCAATGTTGCATGTCCATGCCAGTTGGTCCAAGGGCTTGTTATGATGGTAATGACCTGCTGAAACGTGAGCTTTGATGGCAACAATACAATTGCTACCAGCTCACCCGCTGGGAGAAATATTTTATTATTGTCAAATGCCCTCCACAGAGATTTGTTTTGCCTGTTCCTGTTTAAATTAAATTCAGAGCAGAACTGCATTATTATTTCTCTAGAGTATATTTGAAATAAACAACTAGTCTCCAAATTTAGGATTCCTGGTTAGTTTAAATTTTCTTATTAGCAGAAAAATTACAATAGGTGACAACATAGCTGCAGGAATATTATTATGGCAGCCATATGAGAGATTTACACACTGAGAGCATGGCCTAAAAGCACAAAAAACTCCCTTCTACTTTACAAATTCCAGCCAAATTAATAATTAACTGTGCCATAAATTCTGCAGCCTTCAAGAATGATGTCAGTGCTCTTCTGTGTCACACTAGAAGAATTTTGTCATAAGACTAAGTGGTGTTCTTTATGAAGAGCGTTACTTGTATGTAGAAAGTGGCCCAGGAAAACAGCCCTTGCCACTCCATATTACAGCAGCTCGGTGAACAAGTGACAGCAGGACTTCAGAGTCATTTACTGCTGCTTTCTCAAGGCAAAACTATCTCCTTACGCCTGTGTGAAACAGAGCAAATTTTGTTCCACATTAAATGGGCCAGATTATCTCTTCCACAAGCTAAAGAGACAACACTAAATCCCAGCTCATGTAATTTCCTTCAAAATTGTTCTGCTTGGGCTGGGTGTTCCCAGGAGCGCCACCAGCAGAATTATCCAGCAATTCAGCTGTACTTAAATTGGCAGATGTTGGAGATTTAAGACAGTCCTGGAGCCTTAGCACAAATCCTCCACTTCTGTGCTGCCTCGTGGCCTCCCCTCCCTCTCCAGCCCCTGCCACAGTGGCTGCCCGCTGCCAGCACTGATCCCATGGACTGCCAAGATGCCGGGCTGTGCCATCCCTGCCTTGTCCCATCCAGCACCCAGAGCCGAGAGGGCAGCAGCAGATGTGCTGTAGGTTTGCATCTCTGCCTGCTTGTAAACAGGCTCTAACCCTGCGTTTGGCATTCCAGGGGACCAGTTGTGCACCTGTTGTTTGCCTTTTCCCTGTCTCCCAAGTGCTCATGCTGGTGAAAAGCTGCTTCATCTAAAGGCTGGATGATTTTTGTGCCCTGCTTTGCTGACAGAAGCATTTCCCAGAGAGGCACTTGAGCAGTGCAGCGCAGGCATCACTTGAGCAAGGGCAGGGTGACAGCAGTGAGACAGGGAATGGTGGGAGGGCAGGTTATCTGCCCCACCTCAGGACATCGATTAGAGGAGCTGCCACACAGCTGCAGAGGGAGGAACAATTGCAGGGGAGGAGAGGGCTGCTGGATACACCTCCCCTGCAGCAATGCCCCATCACCTGCCCTTCCCAGCTCCTTGACAAGCTGCCAGCCACCCACACTAGCTGTGGGCTGACTGGCACAGAGCAGGGGCTGTTGGAGCCAGACCCACGAGCTGGTGTGGCTGAGGATAGATGTCTTTTACAAACTTTGCCCACCTGGGAGTGTGGGGAACCTGCTGCATCAGCCCCCCAAAAGGCCTTTTAGAGAGAGAGTTAGAGGGTAAATGGCAAGTGAAAGGGGTTAAAAGAGAAAAATATTTTTAAATCACAAGTGCCTTCTGAATCACACTCCTAACACTCTCCAGTTCAATCTACCATGCTCTATCTAATTTCACAGCTTCATTGGGAATGGCCACAAGGTGAGGGACTGGCAGTATGAAGAAGTCAATAAGGGCAGAATTCTCATACGAGGCTGCGAAGGAGTCACAGAAGTGCCAGTGTTACTTGCCAGAGGTTAACTTGGGGTCTACAGGGGCTCCTGGGTAGTACTGAATGGAAAACCTCCATATCATCCTCAGTAGATTCCTTCTTCACTGCAACCCTGATTTAAATGAAAAAAGAAATACCTGGGTCTGAATCCCAGGGAGCATCTCTGTATTTTGACACAGAAGTGTTTCAATCTTCCCTGGGGTTTGCAAGCCTCCCGCCCCTCACACTCTCCAAGTGCACAGGTCTCTCTCTTTAACCACAGCTGACCCTTCACTGACTACTCTGCCCATTCCCGTGTAACAGAAACACCTTAAAGAATGAGGTGTCTATAGCACATCGAGGCTGAGATTAGTCACAGGCATGGAGTAACCTCTTCTAGCAGGGGCTGAATCCCAGGTCATGCCTGTGGTTTCCACCTCACTTAACTCCCGGCAGGTCGTTCCCACTCTGCTGTGATGAAACCTCAGCATAATCACACAGCCGCTTTCTGTGATCACAAAATAAGTGATAAGAACACCCTCCCCCAGCCCAGCCTTTTCACTCCTTCTTCCCCTCCAGTCTCCTTGTTCTCCTCCTCTCTGCAGGACCATCTCTGTGTTACCAATGCTGGCCCAAAAGATTTAATGTGGAGTGGAGGCAGGGAATGATATTTTCCTTTCAGAAAGGGTGCTTCCCCCATCCTGTGGCTCCCAGCTCTGGGCTCTGGGCTCCAGCCCATGTTGTTATTTGTGTCAAGAAGAAGTAGCAGCATAAAGTTCATTTGGGCTGGCCCTGGGGAAGCCATGGAATAGAAGTTACTCATGTCCCTAAGGTCCATGTGAGTGGTCCTAAGTGGATACTGCAGATGCTCAAGTTCAGGCTTGAGCCCAGCCTTATGAAGAATACTGTAGCATAGTCTCAGTAGACAGATGTTTATAGTTTTAATCCTTTCTGTCTGGTTGTCCATGCAGCCTCCACGAGGCTTCCTTGCAATCAGCTTTCTCTGAAAGGGCTCTTTCCCAAAATGAGTGACACTCTCCCATCTCCCCACACTGTGCTGTTTTGGTTTAAAGACACTTTTGATTCTCCCCCATTCCTAGCTGGCTCAGGCTCAGGGTCAGCCTACCCTAGCAGTCAGTCACATATTGCTCCAGATGAGATTGAGATCAGCCATATTCTAGAACATCTGGGGTTGATTCCTTTTCTCTGCTCAAGGTACCCTAAAAACACAGCCCGATCCTTGTCTAAGAGGGGCTGCTTCTGCTGAGTTTAAATGGGCAGAGTGCAACACACAGAGCTTACAGCAGTGCCAGTGACCTGGTCACCTGTGTTTTCCAAGGTGCAGCAATGGGGAGAAGGAATACAAATCTCTATTAGTAAGTTTCTCTCTTGCTCTGGTTTGTGTGAACTTGGACATCCATTTACTGGCTCTTTTCCATCTGTAGGGTGGAGATATTATCCCATGTCCCACTAAGACTGTGGGAAATTATGCACCAGTCCACGTATATAAAGACTAATACTGTCCATGTATTCTGTTCCTTACAGATGGATACAAACAAACTGTGATGGGAGGGAATAAGCCATTCCTTGAGCCCAATTCCAGATGTTGTAAGGCAGCAACGAGTGATGCAGACAACTACAGGGATGCACTGCTTTGGCTTTGCATCTCAGATTGGATTGAAATGAACTAGTTGTTCAATTTCTTCCTATGACTCTTTGTCCTCTCCCGTTATTATATCTTATCCTCTGACTACAGCAACAACAAAAAAATTGTCTTTGATATATTTGAGATTGTGGTATGTTGATGGGTTTTGGGCGAATTGTTAAGATGGGCCTTTATAATGCTGTAAGATATAAAGGTGCCTATACTTGCAATATATGAGGTTTTACATAGTTCCTACATTGATTCCCTTGCTTCTTTGTCACCTCGACAGAGACCCACTCACAAGGTGACCATGACAAAAGTCAACAATGGAGAGGGGGACCCCTTCCCCCTCCTTCCCCATACTCCTTTACATTGACCAAATGTCTTTCTAAATGACTTGCTGAGCCAGGCTATTCTTATATCTTACATATAAATGGACTCTGTCTTACAACCAGAAGATTCAGGGGGAAAAAATTTCAGCTCCCAATGTGAAAAGATTAAGGTCAGTCACTTTACACTACAAAACCCTTTCACCAGAGCAGCATAACAAAAGGATGCACGAGCCTATCCACATGGTTTATAGCTCCAAGAAAAACAAGAGAGTCTACTACATCCTTTTAGGACTGTACCACTTCTTTATAGACTCACAACAGAAACAGCTGGGCAGAGGAAGGTGATATTGAATAGGAAGCAAAGCTGACTTGTCTCCCTGCTTTCATTAACTTACTGTATTTTTTTTTTAATGGGAATAATACATGCAATCTTGTTCAGTGTGAGAGATTCACAGAAAATGTATCCAGACACTTTGGATCCCACTGGGTCACCCTGCAGCAAATGCAGTGCTACTTGGGATCCAAATTCCCACAATGGGTGGCTCTGAGCCTTTATGCCTCTTTGTTTCATGCATCAGTGTCTAAAAGCAGGCAACAGAAGCTGTATGGCTCAATACCTGTGCAGCACAACACGCTCCTTGGACTGCTGCAGTTAGGAAATGCCATCATGAAGTCAAATGCTCTTAACAGATGTTTCAGCTTAAAGATAAATTAATTTTATTTGGCACCGTGGCCCAGCCAAATTGCACTTCTTTCAGTAGACTTCATTTTGGCAAACTGACGAGTATCAGAAAGGACTTACCTAATGCATAAAAAAATCTATTTAAATTTATAGACCATGCCAACAGCAATGGGGATCTGGAGCAGAGTTTGGTTAATATAGATAAACTAATGGTGGCCAGAAGGGGTAGCATACAGCAGTCATCAAGCATGCCCATGGATTTGGAAGAATCTGAAGAGGAGAAGGTCATGTCCATGTTAGAAGAGGGAGGTAAAATCTGCAGAAAGGAAAAGAGACCTAAATACAAAAGAAAATGCAGCTGTGGTAGGGGGGACAGAGAAATACAGAAGAGAGAAATACATGTAGGAATGGAGTATGTATGAGGGAATAAATGCTCCAGTGTGCTTTTTTGTTATGTTCATAACAGCCTACCACTGTTGGAGGGAATTGGAGTCAATGCAGTTATATTCTACTGTTATTATCATTAATAGTAGTATTAAGTCAGTGCAGAATATTAATTAGACTAACAAGGCTAAGCAGGTAGGAGGCAGGTACTGGGATACAGAGATATCTTAACAAAAAATCAGAACACTACTCTTGATTTTGTGATACAGAACAAAGGGCGGCCTGAGCTGGGCTCCCCTCTGGAACTCATGGGGCTGTCAGGATCTTTGTCACACCTGCCACAGCAGAAGGCCTCCAGGTGCTTTAGCCTAATTTGCCCTCATCTGGTATCAGTTTCAGTGATGCCCCGGGACAATGAAGTCTGAGGAACAGGAGGTCCCCACCCCTCTGCATTTAAGGCAAAGGAGAGAAATTGGTTTTTCGCTAGATTGAGTCAGGTGTAATTTAGCCCTTGGGTAGAAGATGTGGGGTGAAACAATGTTTTCTCTGACCTGCCAGCCACTCTCAGAGATGGATGCTGATGCTATTCATGTGCCGCTTAAAATCCAGTGGGTTGGTGGTTTAACTACATTTAAAAGCCTGGGCAGGTTACCACTGTTTGGACTGAGTGGGCAATGGAGCACTTTATCAGCATGTTCAGTGGAGGTACTTCTGAACTGAAGGGCTTAGAAGAAGAATTGAAAATCCACGAAAAAAAAAAAAAAAGTGGGTGGGGACAAACAACAGCAACCAGATTACAAGGTACCAAGTGCTTATTAAATTCATGGGCTGTCCCATAAAACCAAGAGAGTAAAGCCCCGTCCTGGTCCGTGTGCAAAATGTTTTGTGCGCTTTGGCGGCTGCTGCTGCTGAACTGTGTGAAGGCAAGATGTGTGTGTCCATGTTCCACCTTCCACACAGGCAGCTATTTTTGGAAGCTAATTAGCCCTGTTTAGGAGTGGTGTTAATGTATATTTGTGGGACACAGGATTAGAAAGCAGAAGGCCTCAGCTTGTTGGAAATCAATTTTAATATCCCTATGGCTCTGGTAGTGTGTCAATATACCATATACATGTCTTTGAGAGGCTTCTCTTTTGCAATTAAATCCCCCTGATTTACTGCAGACATGACACTCAGACTTAAAGGGCTGGGGAGGGGTTTTTTACTCAAAGAAAAAGGGGAAACCAACAACAGTGAAATTCCTAACCATAACTGCTTAATTCTCTTACTTTAAGAGTTATTATCAGATTGTAAGTACATATTTGTTGCTGAGACATTGACATTTGGTAGGGACAGTATTTTTGCTGGTTTGGATTTTTCTCTGCATTTTACACTTGTAGTGTTACTTCAGCTTCTTGGCTTCTCTTCTGAACTCCAGCCCTCAAACTGAAGGGATGAATCTGTGCACAGGGATGAGGCATGGATATTGAGGTGGACACTGAAACCTTTGAAGTAGTAATTAAAAAAATACTTCTATATCTGCCTTTTACATAAAGCTCCCTCCTGTTTGCCAAACACATGGAAAGAATAAAACTGCTATGCTTTTTCCAGCAGCCCACAATTTGTCCTGAATTATGGCTGCAGCCCAAGAGAGAGGAGGAAGAGAAACCTGTGTACGGGCAGGGTGGCTTTGGCAGCAGCTGGTAGGAATTCTGCCATTGTTAGGGATTGATTTGTGGGGACAGTGTTTCACTCTAGGTCTTCTAAGAACCATGTTCACTCTCCTTTCTTTAAGCCTCCAGCTTTCTCTGGAGACTGCAGCCTTCTTTTTCTTTTTCTTTTTCTTTTTCTTTTTCTTTTTCTTTTTCTTTTTCTTTTTCTTTTTCTTTTTCTTTTTCTTTTTCTTTTTCTTTTTCTTTTTCTTCCAAACTGATTTGCACTAGCTCCTGGCCAGAATACAGGATTTTCTTAAAAAGCACATGACACTTTTACACTGGTTAAATAAAGAAAAATCTTGTATAAAACATGTTCTACTTAGTGCCTATTTAATATGTTTTTATAAGTATTTTAAACTGAAGTAATTTTGCAGCAGTCTTGGGAAACACACCAAACCAGGTACAACTAATCTGCACAGATTAATTTTGTTCTCCAGCCCATGTCTGTGGGTTGGCAATCTTGCCATGCTTATTGATTATCAGACAAGACTACTAATCCCCTTAAGGTCATTAAGTGTACTTAATTAAAGAGCAGTTAGCAAGCTTCTCTTTACCAAGTTAATAGTGGCTGTTAAAAGTGATTTGTACATTACCAATATGGTAGCCATTAATCTAAAAGTCAATTTGTCATTTATATTTTCCCAAACAAATACATTCAGCCAGTTTTGAAGGTGGCTAGAAAGTGCTCAGCATCTGCTCCTGCAATTTGTGTAAGGAACAAACTCTGCTTCTTAAACTCTAAGGCTTAGGCTGCAGCAATTTCCACCTAATCTCGTCTACATCTCATTGTCTTGTTCCACCCTGAATTAGCAGGAGGAGGAGAGGCTAAAATTCTTGGGAATATTCAGTTCTGGCAAGTTTGACCAAAGGTAAGCAAGATGGAAAAGCTCAAAGTCTTCTCTGACAGAAACCCTGAAGCTCTTTGTCTTTTTGACTGGTAGCTGGCACAGGGCAAGTTTCAGAGAAGGTTGTCATAAAAGAAGGGGCAGGCATTAATCTCTTCTCTGCGGTGACCAGTGACAGGACCCAAGGGAATGGACTGAAACTGTGTTAGGAGGTTTAGGGTGGATACTAGGAAAAGCTTCTCCACCCAGAGAGTGGCTGGGCACTGCAACAGGCTCCCCAGGGCAGTGGTCACAGCACCAAGGCTGACAGAGCTCAAGGAGCCTTTGATCAATGCTCTCAGGCACGTAGTGTGGCTCTTGGTGTGTTGTGTGCAGGGCCAGGAGTTGGACTTGGTGGTCTTTGTGGGTCCCTTCCGATTCAGGATATTCTCTGGTGCTGTGAAAGCCAAGGAAAGAGGCTGAAGGATCAGTCAGGATGAGTTAACATTTAAGGAAGGGGAATCAGAGACATTGATGATATGGGAGGGAAAGTGAATACAAAGCTATAGGAATATTAATTTCGTTGGTCTGTGAATATCAAACTCAATTTTTTCATTGCTGTATGTAAACATAAATACATAAAATTCTCAATACGATATATTTCAAGATTAAATGTATAATGAAGTATGTAATATTGTCTGGATCTTAATGCATATGCAATTTGTTTTGAGAGACATATATAGACTGAACATTCAATATGGACCTTGCGTCACTACCAGAAACCTCTTGCTACAATTAAAGCAAGCATTCTTTACCCAATCATAACACATCTGTCATTTTCTCTACATTTTAAGTATGTAATTTAAGACAGAAAGAAAATGTATCTAGAAAATTATGACCGCTCATCTGAGCTCCTTTTAGGATGCAGGGTAGGATGAGCATTGCTCTGGGGCTGATGATGTAGAGATGTGGTCATTCATAACAGAATAGTTGCTTCTGAGCCCAGTCATCCCTGCCTCAGGTACCTCTAAACAGTCCTTGGTGGGGCTCTTCTGGAGAATTGTCA
>VYZP01040450.1:0-10069 GCA_013400635.1 Hypocryptadius cinnamomeus
ATATGAAATAAAATGGATCTTCTTTTTTTATCAGTATTATTAGCTATAATGCCCATGACTTTTCAGGAATTAATAACAGCCATATTATATATCTTGGGTCTGTACAATTACCCAAACTGTCTCAAATTCTGTTTAAATATATGACCAAGTTGAAAGTCCTGAAGGCAGTTTCAAAATAATGGAACTACTTTACAATTTTTCACAATTTCTTATTGCCATTGCAATGTATGGAGTAAAATCTGCCTTTTTATCTCCATTAAAAAGAACCAGCAACAAGAACACAATGAACTGACCAGTGAAGATTCAGTCTTGCCTTTTTGTTCAGGGCAAAAGCATATGGTGGAATGATGGTTTGAAGTGTATAAACTCTGTTTTATTTGAATTCAGTGTCTGAAATGTCAGATTACTAATTACCTACTTGATAGCCACATAAATATTTATTTAATTTAGAAGCAAAAAGGGTAGTGTTCATTGTTGATAAATAAGTCAAGTACTTTAGTTTCATATTAGGCTGTGCACCTACTGTACTGTTGATTCCAGTCCAGATTCCTGCTTTATTGAGACTGCAGAAAATTTGGAACTTTATAGATGACAAACACTTGGGAGGCACTGGAAGAGTATTGATGCCTTGAGAGGCTGACCTAGACAGAGTCTAAACAGAGTTAAATGAACAAACTAGCTATTTATTGAGAGGCCTTAAAGGATACACCTTGGGTAGTACAAGAGCCCAGCCAGGGCTAAACCCAAGATGGACCCAAAATGATCACAAGATGGACAACCAGTCACGAGGTTTCACACTCTTGTAAGTTTTTGGTCCATTTGCATATTGGAGTTAATTACAGATTCAGGTCATGAAGTCCCATCCCCTCTGTCTATTCTCTTCAGTTCCCTGTATGCCTTTTGGCCCTAAGCTCATAGCAGTTGTCCTTGGTCTCAAGCTGGAAAAGGATTGTTTTTTCTACCTACCCTGTGAAGAGACCTTGCTAACACTCAATATGAAGCTCAGAGCTACACACCTAGGCAGCACAGAACCTGAAATATGTGAAAGCTAAAACTTAAGGCATCAGTATAGCAGGGTCAGAATGCAGCTAGATGGGTCTGAATTAAACTGGAGAGATCAGCTATCTCTCCCTGACACCTGCTTACCTTGTAGATGCTGAGAATACCTTCCTTAAAGCTCAGGAATTTAATGCAGAGTTTCTAGGCTCCTATTTGAGTAGGAAGATATTCCATGAAAAAGGATGGCATGAAGGGATTGAGAGGAGGTTGACCTACAGGCAGAAGAGTGGAGGGATGGACAAATTCACATTACAAAAGAAGATAATTAGGCATGTGACAAGTTTTTAAGCTGATTTTTACACTCAGGTCTCATGAAAGTCATATGAGAAGCAAAAATTATAAAAAGCTATTTTTTTCTGACCAAAGCATGATCTATACGGTAGCTCCTTCTGTATCTTTTCTGCCAATGTTTCAGATGATCAAAGACTTTCATATTATTTTAAAATGGTGACTTCTGGACAGTTCAAAACATAAAATAAAAAATTCTCTATTTAGTTACCAAGTAAATGTTCTTACTTTTTTCACTTTCTCATGTAAAAACAAAAACAAAAGAAAGAGTAAAAACTTTTTGAAAATGTTACATATAGTTACCATGGCAGCAAAAGTTGCTCAAACTACAGGAGTCTCTGTTACAATCTTTAAAATATATAATTTTTAACTCTGGCCAAGACTCTTTACATATCAATTTTAATATAAAGAGATTATTCTCTCTCCAGTACTACAAGAGTAATAAACTGAGATTTACCACTAGTGTATACTGAAAAACTGAGCATATTACATATATTTAAAGGGAAAAAAAAGAAGAAAACAATCTGCCTGTCACAACCTCACATAAAGTGTTGGTTATCTTACTTAGTAAATGGTTCTAAAATATCTCAGCAACCTTCTATAAAAATAAGAATTGGCATGGTACTAGACAGATGTTGGAAATCTAGGCCTCATTCAGTCCCCAATCAACTGACATATATTACGTTTCTGAATCATTCTTTCTAAAATCCAGACAGTGCCATGGCATAGCACTTAACAGGTATATTTTAGTAAGCCTGACATTTCATTTGTTTTTACCAAAACTTTTCCCAAGACTTTGCCAAATCCTGTTCTTCAGTATTTCTCTCAAAAAAAGTATCTTTCCTATCAGGCTGAGCAGCTCTAACGTCACACAGATATTTTCAGTCCAGGAAAATTTGCTGTTTCTACAGTTTATTTCAGCCACTGCAATTCAGAACACAGAGAAGAAGATTCTGATTTTGGTTTAGTCCTTACAACAAATATTCATGATACAAATTAATTCCAGATATGTTCACTAAATGCTAAGATTAGGAACATTCATCAAATTATAGGTATCACAGATGAGGATTTGCTTACAGGACAGCTTGTACATTTGAGTAAAAGATAAAGAATGAAGGAAGGAAATACTGCCATGCATCATCAAAGCAGCAGTAACATTGTCCTTCATATTTAGACTGTTTGTCTATCAAGTTTAGAGGTAAAAACATGAAGTGAACTAGATGATCTACTAAAGTTTCTTCTAAACTTTTTTCTGTGATTGATCTACTTTAAAATTGTCTTTCTGATCTGTTCCTCTAACACCTCTCTGTAAGTGTTCTACATACCTTGTTTCTTATTCCCTTGGATGTTCCAAAGAAAAAAATACAGTCTATTCAAACAAGAAAAAAAAGTTACCACCCATTCAATTAAAAGTGCATTTGAATGTAAGTTAGGGAACAGGTTTTGCCCTTCTTCAGCTGAGAACAGCTGAAAAGTTCATTATGAAATTGTCATATTAATGATGTCCTTGTTCCGTGTATATTTTAAAAGCTAGAAAGACAAAACCTCTGACAACATAATTCCATCAGAAAATACCTTAAAAGAATTTTTATCCTCAACCCACACCTCTAAGAGAATGAATCTTTCTTTACCAAAAGGCCTTGTTCTACCTAGTAATATTATCTTTGTCCCCAGGGTAGTCTCTTGACTTTCAGAGCCTGACAGCTTCATCAAAGTTTTCAAATTACATTTTTTTCTCTGTTTCAAAGCAGAAGATTTTTGCTAACCTCTAACTGGAACCAGGGCATCAGCACTTAGCCACTGGGGCCTGGTGCTGATGACATTTTTATGCTAACCTTTTCACATCAGTATTTTGTCTTGTCNTTGATGACTAAAAATCATGAGGAACTCCTGTAACAGAATTTAACTTGAGTCAGCCCAGGACCCAAAGTCCAGAACTTGGCTGTTTCTGGAGTGGGGTAAAATGCACAGGAGCAGAAACACCATGTCAGACCACCTACCAGACTGTTCACAGCTCCTGCCAGTATACATGACAGGTAATTTGTCATAAACAAAATACACATCATTAGAAAGGCTCAAAACAAGCTGTTACAGTACAAACCAGACAGTCTCCCATTCATAAAGAGAGTAGATATTCATGTCTTTTTTTCAAGCTACTGCCTTTGTAAGTGTTGGAAAGCTACTGTTTTCTGTCACATCTGCAGGCAAAGTTAAGAAACACTTTGAATGCACAAGCCTGAACATATTTCATACGAACTTTTTCCATAATAGGAATCATTCTAACATGCACGTGAAAAATAATGAAAATTTAGTACACATATTTGCAATAAAAAACCTCTGTGCTCAAAATAGGAGGAAAATATTTGAAAATCAGACTTCTTGGTATTTGTAATAATCTTCTGCTCCTATCAGTCATTATCTATAAATTCATCCTTGTAATTCCTTTCTTCATTTCCTTCTTTGCCATCATATTAAAGCTCTCATTCTCACCTTCAAAGCTCTGCAGAATATTATGTGACCTTACNCATATTTGTTACAATAGATGTAGGTGTTTAAGTCAGAATGACTGTGTAGACTTGGATGGGATAAAAATGAAAACCATGTGGTTAAATTATGGTGTTTGGAGAATTCACTGTTGCATATAATGTGCTAGACCCAGACAGAAGAATGTTACTGCTGCTTTGAGGAGTGTATGTAACAACTTCTCATTGCTTTGTGACTGTGTGTGTATGGAAATCACACCAATATGACTNACTGTGTTTCAGTTCTCACTGAAGCACTGCATTGCTAATGAAAAAATTGTGATGGGCTTCTCACCTTCAAAGCTCTGCAGAATATTATGTGACCTTATATCTCAGTATATCCCTCTTCATTTTGTTTGTGCTGCTGTAGTTACTGATGGCAATATTCCTATCCATATTTTCAGGCTTTCTACCATGCATTTCCATGTAGAGAAGACAATTCATAAAATTCAGACTTTGCACAGAGACTCAAACTCCATGTCAAAGAGAACTTTTCTACATGTAGAGATTTTATAAGAAAAGTATGAGTTTTATTAAATTTAAACTCCAAGTCGACAAAAGTCTCAGCATGCTTATATATTTTTTATTTTTGTCTTTTAGACTGAATTTTTTTTGTGCAAATCCTGGTAATATATACTTGAGAGAACACATGTACCAACTGGAAGTTAAATTTACATAGTTGAAAGGAGAAGCCCATCACAATTTTTTCATTAGCAATGCAGTGCTTCAGTGAGAACTGAAACACAGTTTAGGACTCCAGTGCCCCTTACACATGTATGTGATGCAGTGGGGTATTACCTTTGTCTCTGGATCTACTGGTTGGTCCTGATTTTATAACTGATCTTGGTTTAGTAGTGAGGCTATAGGTAAAAATCTCATGCTGTGGAGTATTCTTATGTTAAATCCAGATTGCGAGATTAACCTACATATGTAATTTCTGTTGTGAATAAAAGTGAGAAATTCTTCTGAGCTCAAATTCAGAGTAAGTAAATGAGTTTCTGGAGGGCTCCAACTTTCTCTTTGCTGCAGAGGGAACTTATAGCATTACCAGGCTAAAATAGAGTCACTAAGTAAGGAGTTTAATATTAAAACCTGCTGATTTTCCACCAGAATTGCTATTTTAATTGATAAAGTTAACAGCTAACATATTTTCATATTTCTTTTAAACCAGATCCCACTGAATATACAGAAATTCCATTCTGATAACAGTGTGTCAAAAAGGTTTCACATTGGTAGCTCTAGATTGGGGGTGGTAGCTTGTATAAAATTAGTGCAACTGTCAGTCATAAACACTCCAAGATTATAGGGAAGTGGAAAAATCAGGATGAAATTGGGTTAGGATTCAACAGGAAGTATCAATTATGTATGTCTTCACTGCCTTTTTATAAGCTGAATAAAGTTAAGCAGTTCAGTTTAGTTTATTTATGTGCTGTTTAGCTGGTCACAAGCCAGGAATGGTAGAGCAAGAACCACCCTTCTCTTCTGTAGAGACAGTAACCTCTACTTCTCCATACTTGATATTGGAAATTGTGCATCATAATACAAAACACCAATAGATAGTAAAACAAATGCTAAGTCACTTTAGTTATTTATTCTTCATCCTTTCCACATCCCAAGTACCAATCCATTATCTGAATCACCAGGTGGCTTTTTCCTTTGTAGCACTTGAATATATATATATATATATGTATAACTTGAAGTGGTTCAGTGATCTGGAGCAGTACTTATACTATTCAGCTGCAAACATAAATTACCTCATTAGTAATTATAAAACCAAGAATAAACTGAGGTTTTGTGTGTATTCTGCAACCAGACGTTCATGGTATAGCAATTTAGTTGATTTCAGTTATTATTTCTCTATTAAATTCAGTTTGTACCTGACAGGTTAGCATCAGACTGGAAAGCCTGGACTATCAGAGCAGACTCAGAAGAGAGAGGACAGTGCAGCCTGCTGGTTCCTGCTTCTAGAAGTCCAGTAGGAAGTGAAGAGCACAGGCACAGAAGGAAGTTGTGAGGATTATGTCTGCATGATGATAGAATCTGTTTCTGGCAATCAAACATGAAAACAGCTGAACCTCTAGGTACTAACCCTCTGCAAAACTGATAGCTTCTTATACATAGTCTTTCTGGTAAGTCCCTGAAGTTATTCCCTCCAAAAAAATCCCTCAACCCTAACCCTGAACCCTAATGACAAATGTGGGTGCCCCATGGCCACACTGGGTGCCACCTGCCCATTCCAAGTGCCCCATGGCAGCACCCCCTACCCCATTACCATGTTGGATGCCCGTGACCACAGCCACCCCGGGGATACACCTCTGTATAGGAAAGCACTGTAACGTGGGAAAAAACACTAAACCTTTTCCACACAAATGTTCTTGTTGAGATCATATTTTGACTTCTTCCTTTATTACATGTTGCACCGTTTCAGGGTTGCCAGGGAAAAACGTGCCACCAGAGGATTGCAGTATATCCTTAATATCCCAAGAGCATTTACACATGGTATCTTTCATGTTTTTCTCACAGATAGCATTTATTGCTGTGGTGTTTTTAAAAATTCCCTGAGGTGAAAATGGATGACAGCATCATCCTTTCTAACTGTCAGAAGGACAAAATTCAACACATTTATAATAAGTAGACGAGAACTTTCCTATTTGTTGTTGAAATTTTGTTTATCTGGTTTCTACAATGCAACCATGGCTGGGACCAAGCCATGATATTTTCTGCATTGTCCTCCTGTTCATCTCAAAGCTGAAACCAATTAATGAGTTCTGATTTAAGGGGCTTTTTACAGGACATTTGATTCTAGTTTCTCAGTCTCCATGTTGTCAAAAATTAATATTCAGATTAACCTGAATTACCTCTATAGTTCTAATACTCCAGTGATAAGAATCTGACCATATTTATAGTCAGAACTATGTACTTCAAGATTGCTAGCCTGCTACAATCATGAGTGTTGGTGAGATATTAGAATGGGTTAGGTGGAAAGACAAATTCACTGAATTCAGATTAGGTTTATGTTGCAAAAATTGTACATGCCTGCAGCATGAACATCTCATATTTCTTGATTATAAATGGTGCAATCATTCATCTTACATATGTATTACATTATTTGTTTTTCTTATTTTTCCCTCTTTCCCCTCTGCGTTCCATTGAACAAAGATCGGATTGGCCAATTTGCTTTTATTTCTTTTCTGATTACAGTCACTGTTGATACTAAAAGACTCAGTTGTTATGACTGGCATTGAATGCTCCCTATTCCTTGTTTTACTTTATCCATGAGTTATGCCCTAGATAACAGACAATAAACAGTTTGGGAATGGACTATTGTTCTCAACCACTTTGTACATAGCCCTACACAACAGGCCTAGAATTGATTGTGACAATTAGTATTCCTGTGATGGGAATATTTAACATATTTAACATTTGTAGAGCTATAAAAAAGATTGGTTTGGAGGGATTTTTGTTTGGCTTTGTTGGTGTTTTTGTTTGTTTGTTTCTGGATTGCTGACTGAACAAGCCCAAACAAAAAAAGAGAAGGGGTGGAGGGGAAATGAGGGGGGTTTCAGGTAAAACAATGCAACCTGAGACTCAAATGCTTAGACTGAACAGCATGTGCTCCATGTACAATCACTGAAAACAGGTTTATTCAGAAGATGATTCATCCTACTTCTGCGGTCAGCTATATAAAGATGAAAAATATTTAGAAATAAGTCTCTCACTTTTCTTTTCAGTAGCTTCAGGGCTAGAAATAAAAGAAGTGCTCCTAGAGATGCAGATAGATTAGATATCTGAACATTATTATTTATTTGGCCAAAGTTAAATGCAGTAAATCCCATTTTAAATACCTTCCTTAAAGGGTCTGAATATAAGTTATATTTCTAAATAAAATACTGTTTAATCTGAGAACCATCTTTATTTTTTGGCCAAACTGATTCGATAAAAAAAAATCCAAAATAAAAACCAAACCCTGAATTCATGTTTTATGTGTATCAGAAGAAAATTTTATCCAACTCTAGTCCTTATTATAATTGCTGTCTTATTGCAGGTGTTCATTTTGTTGTAGCTGATTGATTGATTCTTTCAAAACAGGATTCTGTTTGCTCATATGTCATTATCCTCATGACATTTACATAATAGAGCCCAAGTATTTATATATGTGTGGCAGACTACTGAAGAAACAAAGATTGTATTTGGAACGAACAATGTGTATGTCTGGTATAGTGCTGAATTTTCAAGACAATTTTAACCAGCATTGCTCACAAGTGTGTGAACTATGTGTTTCTGAAAATCTGGGCTCTTATACACATCCTCAAAAACATTTGGAGAAAAGTACTGCTGGTGGCAGCAGTCCATCTATGGCTATTTTGAGCTATCAAAAAACTAAATTCTTATTAAAAGTCTATTTCTACCTATAACATTAATTGGACCAAGGGGATTTATGCACAGATTTCTAAGGTGACAATACGTTCAAGATAAGGGCTCTCCAAAAACAATACCCAACAGAACAGATACAGTTTGCCCTAGATTCCTAATTTCTCAAATACAAAGTCTCCTGCAAAGCTGCTGATACAGGGATGCCCAGGAAAAAAAGAAACAAGTGAAATCAACTTTCAATTATAAATCCCTATTGTCTGCGTCCACAAAAATGATGGAAAGGGTTGACATCATTGCTTTTTCAGTGGCACCTCTGCCTCCAAAACAGCACTGGAAAAAGTCTGGAAGCAAAACACAAAGGGATCAGCAGCAATACAAATGATGGTGCACAGATGATCACATGGTACTTTATGAAATTTTCTCTGTACTTAGTAGTTGTTGCTGTTGTAGTAGCAGCTCCAAAACTTGGTGTTCAGCTTGGACGATCATCCACACCAGACACACCAACTTAGTGCTTTTGGCATTGAACTACAGCAGAGGAATCAGATGGTTTTTCTCTAAAAGTATTCAACTAATTGCCTGAGCACTTCAAAGATTCCTTTTCTGTCAGAAAATACCACAGTGATAGAGAGAGAAATATTGACAGTACTTAAGAGAAACCTTTAGGATTTGGAAAAAGGCATTTTCCCTTGAGAATGTGCTTTCACATCTCACATTATTTTTGAAGGAGGAAAAAAAGCAACAATTAGATTACAGTGTTTTAGACTGATCTCTCATGGAGGCATCAGCATAGTTTCTGAGCTTTGGGCCCATGTCTCTAGAAAATTATATCTATTTTAGTATTTAGGTGATTAGGACTATCATGAGAGGTGACTAAGCACTAAAGAACATAAGATCTTAAGAAAATTAACTTATGACAGCTTCCTCCTCATTACCTTTTTCATTCTGTGTTGTCAGAGCACAAGACAAGCTGCAGGAGTACATTTAATCACAACCCCTGCTTCTTGAGGTTACTGGTGGCCAGATGGCAATGAACATGAGGGCTTTACCAAACAAGCACAAGGAAAGAGCAAACAAGGGTCTTGAGAATATTCTGCATTAAATTATTCATATCTCCTGGACAGTAATATTACAAGATCACAAAAAAATATCAGCATACTTGTGGTATTTTTTATTTTCTGGAAGCTTTTGGGATATACACTTAACAGTGGCACTATCAATAGAATCCAGGGAAAGGCATTAGCATTGGAGCAAACTGAAGTGGCTTTCTTAAAGGCAGCTCACAAAAGGTAGGAGGGTCTCTCAAAAGACCTGAATAACTCCACCAGAACAATTCCTCTCAGCAATAGCAGGGGTCATGATGCAAATGTAAACCTTTATTTACTTTTTATTCTTGAAAAAGGCTAAAATGATCTTTTTCTAAAGAATGCATAATCCATCTTGGTTCCAAAGTAAATGTTCTATTTTCAAAGAGGTGTACTCCATAGCCTTTAGAAACTAGGAAGGTAAGGAACTGTTCACTCTTCTTGTTATATGCAATTTTCACTATGTAGCAAACTTAAAGCAGATTTCAGCTTTCTCTGAGTAGAGGTCAACATCTTGGTTACGTTGGTGTGATGCTGAAGACAATTAGAGTTAGGTTAAAGTTTACTTAAATTAGTATTTTCAAGATACGAATTTGATCCCAATACCTTCTTTGTAGGAATTGCTTAAGCAGGAAGATTTCATATTATGAATGAAAATTTCTACACAAAGGAGTTGATGATGTAAATAAGAGGTTTAAGATACTGTCCTCAAAGTGTAACCACCTGGTCTCTCAGAAGGAA
>VYZP01040452.1:2384-14025 GCA_013400635.1 Hypocryptadius cinnamomeus
TTTGGGATCTACACAGTAACACTACAAAGGCAGAAATAAGTAGATGGAAAATTCTGTACCTGCCTCCACAACATTGTATTTTCCCTGCAGTGCATTCCCTAACACCTTGTCTGTGTCTCTTGTGAATAGGAGACAAGTGGATATAAAAATACAGTCATGAGGTGAGTGCTCATAGTGCTGGGTTACATGGGCTTTCCACAGCACTCTGCAACCAGGAGTTCATTCACAGCAGAACTGGGATCTGAAACGTGGGAACACACCAAACGGCTCAGCCAAGAAGTGGCCATGCTCAGCTTTTGTGCTGCATACTGGTTTAATTATCAGAAGAATTTTACTTCTTAAACAGTTTATTTAACTATTAAACAGGAAAGCCTAAAGTATAAACTACTTATAAATCAGGTCAGAAACCAGAATCTCAACATCCTACAGGCAGCCCTCATGCTCTTGGTGTCAAAGCCAACATCCCTGCTCAGCCAGACAACCATGACTAGCAAGAGGCACAAAAAAGGCCATTTTAATGAAAAATGTGATTTTCAGATTCAGCCTGTGGTTATTCAGGCAGTGAAACTGCAGCATGTTCCAGAGTTCTCACAGCAAAACAAGAGCAACTTCCCAGTCTGCACTGATGCACAGTCACACAGGAAGTGTTTACCAGTGTTTCCAACAATATATCTACTTCCATTTACATTTTGTCTTTAGTCCTGGCAACCTCTCTCCCTGGTAAAGTTCAGTGATAATACCAGTGCACAAACAAAAAAAATAAATACTCATGAGCTACATTGGCTTCTGTTAGATTTGGAATCAGCAGTGAGAGAATCCAGCATTTGTCTAGTGGCATAGCACCAATCAGGCTAGGAAAGGGAATGCCCCTTCAAAGCTGCAGGACAAGCAGTGTGGACAACTGAGAAGAAATGAAAATCTACAATGAATGCCTGACAGCAGCCATAGGACCAGGCTGGCTCGTGGTACCAAAGTTACATAGCCAATCCAGAATTAACAGGTGCAGCTCTTGATAGGCTTTTATGGCCTAAGCACAGTTCTTATGGTGTTGCCTGAAAGCAAAGACATTTTTAAGGGCTGTTATTCAAGTCCCAAGTCTTCTCCAGACTAACACCCTCTAAATGTCTGCATTCCTTTCAATTTCCCATCTGAAAGACAAATATCTCTTCCCTATCCTTTTTTCCAGTCCTGTGTCTTTCAACAATGATATGTTCAGCTTCTTGCTGGGCAGGAACACCAACATTTCACATGCTATTCAACTTTGGTTGAAGTCTTTCAGAAATTCTTACATCATCAAAGTGAAAGAGATGTTAAAGTTCTATTCCAGCTTCTCCACAAGCATACCACTGAGCTCTCCTAAGTTTTCCCTCCTGCCAAACAAAAACAGGCTGTACGAAAATCCAAACCACTGTTTAAATGTGCTCTTTGCCCATACCTTGAGCCATTTAACCAAAGAGGCCAACTGTTTTTCAAAACTATAAAAAGCACAGTTTAAATAAAACTGGAATATGCAATTTTTCTTTCCACTAATTAAACCAAAATTAATTTTAAAATACAATGAAAAAAAATGTTTTGACAATTCAGCTGACATCTACACTGTCGTTAATGAATGGGGCAAGTTTCCTCTAAGCAGCACAACCTCTGCGTTACTTGATAATGTCTCAGTGAAACAGTCATCAGACACCTATTGTCCTGAAGGGAAACAGTCTGGCAGTGTGAAAATAGAAATGTGCCCTTTCTCCACCTGCAGCAATGCAGACAGCAGGAATCCAGTTATATTAACAGCATGGCTGACCATTACAGCCACTCCTTTTAGGGTTTCCTTTCTTCACAGGTACTCAGTATGAGATTGTTTCTCTCTATCCCACACAGACTGAACAGTTCGTCCAATGTCAAACTAGCCAACCAGCTGATGAGGTGTGATCAGAGAGAGTTTGGCAAGCCATTATACCCACACAGATTTTAACCAGGTGTTCAGAGAAGCCCATAACATTTGACCATGCAGGACAAAGAACAAAAGTCTTCCTGTAGACTCTAGCTTTGAGCAGAGAGTGTGTACCAAATGAGAACAGACCAACTCAGTCTGCAGCTCACCACTCTTTTAAAGAGCAAACCTTTAAAATACACTCCCACCACTTTTAAAGCTGTTACCTTCGTGTCTTCTCTATCTGGTGCTTAGATGCTGTGGCACCTAATGCTTCTAAAGGTCACATCTTTACATGCTAAGATAAGGAAAATCAATTTTAGTCCCCAAAGGTGGAATTGCTGTTCACAAGGGTTATCCTATGACACTGAAACAGCACAGTAGAAAACAAGGTTCAGCACAGAGTCTTGTACTGCAGTAGTGCTGGCACGGTTCACCTGATTCTGAGTTCTCTGAAGAACAGAACATGAGTATAAGGAAAACACAGTCAAGTTTTGAGATCTTTTTTCCATTTACCGCAGAAAAAATACTTAAGGATTACTACTGGGAATTCTGTACATATTTGTGGAGATGACAGCAAGCCTTTCCTGCCAACACATTTGAAGACAATGATAAATGGGAATTACCAGTTTTATGAGTCCAAAATATTTAATTTGACCTTGCTGAAGGTAACTGAACTCACACAGATGGATTTCACAGGAGATGCAGGTGTGCATACTGCTTGACAAATAATGGAGCTACACTTCAGTGAGAGGCTGAGGAGGATACCTGTCACTTGACTCCAACACCCTCATTCTTTCCTGCTTCTATTCATATGCAACGATATGGGTCAGCAAAGGTTTCCATCTGGAGACGCCACAGGGACAGCACACACAAGTATAAATGGGTTTACATGGTTTGAACCAATAACAGTTATGAGAAACTCTTTTCTCATAGCTGGGGTGGTAGGCAATCACAGGTCTACCACCCTGAAGTGAATTTTGCTTCCTGTAAATTAGGATGGGGTTGTTTGCTTTTGAACCTTTATAGAAAGCACTGGTCCCAAAGATAAATGCAAGTAGAATCTATCAAATCACTATTTAGGGCTGATTTGTCATTCTCTGACATCTGAAGGTTTTGTAATACACTGGGGGAAGAAGGGAGTAGGAAGGACGGGAGAAGATTGTGCACATGTTAAAATGAAAATTTAAAAAATGAAATAAAAAACCACATACACAAATATTCATGCTATTAAATGTTAAATGTTCAAGCACCCAGAAAACAGGGAAGTGAAGCCCAGCACAAATAGAAAGTGCATCCCAGCCTTTGGGACTCTCACCATAATATGACTACTCAGCAAAGAGCTACTGCTTCACCAAACTGCTTTGCAGTGTGCAAAATAGTTACCTACAGCCAAGCCAGCATTCTGGCAAGCATTCTGCTGGTCCTATCAGCAGGGAACTTCTGAGACACAAAAAAAAAAGGTGTCTTAACACTCTCTCTGCAGCACAGCTGCAGACCATAAGCAATGGGAATGCCTCTGCTCAGACAGGGGACACTTGAAGACTCCTTCTAACTCTTGATGCACTTCACCTTTGACGAGTTCACCCCACTTCAAATAGTCTTCCACTAAAGTGGGTCAAGTACTGCACAGAAAAGGGGGTCAGATTTCAACTGGACACCACCTCTTCAGGGGCAGATAGAAGCAGGTGAATTTTGTATTCTTACAAAAATATACTTCATCAGTAATGAAAGCAAGTGCATATAGAACAAGCCTGCTTTTGCACTGCTTGTATGCCAGGCCTACATTGTAGACAGAATACAGGACAAAGAAAACCAAGTTTAATTTATTCAGCCATTTTTAACTCATGAGGCTGACCATAAAGTGTAAAAACTTAACAAATGGCTGTCAATGTCTCATAAGAAGTTAGATGTTTAAAATACATCCATTCAGGTGAGGCAAGATATGACTAAGGCTAAATATACAATATTTTCTAAAACATAAGCTGTACCCTTCCTTGGAATAAGTTCATTTATCTCCACTGACTTCAGATTTAGTAATGTTTTCATTTTCCCATATAAAACTAAACAATACTTCCAGCATCACTGGGCGCTCACATCTAATTAAACAATGGAACTGAAGCTCTCATGTGAAATTACTGTCAATCTGTCTGTTGTCATTTTGCAGTCCTGATTAAAGAAAGCTTTCACTTTGTCTCCTTCCAGGTATGACAATGAATCCCCACTGAATGCAACTGGATGGCATCAAAGCAACAATGACAAAAATCTAGTGGCTATGCACCTGTGTGCTCTAATTGCTGCCAATTATCCTGAAGAAGCTCTGTATTTCTGGGAAGCAATTCTTCCAGAGAATAACAATGATTTTTACATATCTGCTAAGTTATCAATGGCCTAGCCCAAGGAATCATCAAATCTCTATCACATCTTAACTTCAAGTTCTGAAAACAGGGAGTATAGTCACTTTTGGACGTGGGGAGTACTGGACAAAGCAAGGGAAGGCCAGGGTAGAGGCAGAAGCCATAAATGCAAACATGATGAAGGCAGGAAATTGTAAGTTGTTTCTAGAGTTAATACTGTGAACTGCAATGAAGTTTGTGGATATACTGTACCTATCAACAGCTGGATGGGGTATTCCTATCAGACAACCAAGTAAATACTGACACTGGGTCACCACCATGGAGAGTGCCATGCAAAAAAAAAAATAGCCTATCACTTCTAGTAGCATCATTAAATGTCTCAATCTGCTTTAACATGTAAGACCAGGGAATAATTGTTTCTCAGAGAAAGAAAAAAATAGCTGCTGCTCCCAAAAGTACAAGACTGACTTGCACTACAGACATCGTTATTAACTCAAAACTCCTATTTTGTTTTCCTTTGTTCCTCCAAAAGGATAGAGACTGTACTGTTAAAACATCCAGAATTACATTAAATGTGCAGGCTGTGGAAAATGTACCAATTATCCAACAACTCAAAACTGGGAAAAAAATTTGCTATTTGTCTTGTTTGTTAGTTTATAAAGAGGCAGTAGACAAGTAAAGAACAACAAAAATCTATTTTCCTGGCTAATTTGAAAAAGAAAAATAGAATGAGGAAAGAACAGAGAGACCAAACAGAAGAAACAAAGAGCAGGAAAAAAGATGTCTAACAAAATTCAGGGCCCTTTCCCAAGATTTCAAGCTGACAGCAGGTTAGAACCAATCAGGTTCATTATCTGAACCATTGCCACAGCTGCAGGCAGAGGTAAGGTGACCACAAAGGAGAGGCCACTTAGTAGTCTGGGTGCTAAGTGACTGGTAAATAGGACAGTGTTTTTCTGTGATGTGGCTTATATTGAGAAAAAGTTCCAGGATGTCTCCTTTTTGAATTTTTTCAGTTAAAACTCTCTTGTGTTATTAGTCAGACTCTGTAACAGTAGTTAATGTACCTCTAAAGCTGCAAATCTAACAAACATTAGGTGCTCTGCAGTTTGTTAAACTTGAAAGCAAGCTCTGTGCTTTCCTTTTTCCCATGCCTGTGACCCTCTGTGCACAGAGCAGAACCGTGGCAGCTCCGTCTTTCGGCACGTCACACGACACAGCTACTGCACAGCTGGACTTCATTCGAGGCCACCTCTCCTCGGAGGGGTACACAGCAGGGCAGGAAATATTCCTCACTCCACGGTTACCTTGCTTTAAATCTGCATAAAAGACAGAGAAGCCCCAGGCTCCACTGCAGGCCATATGCTGCAGCATGACAGAAGAGTAGCTGCATTGTCTCTTGGTGCCAAATCACTGATAACTAAGAGAGAATTCCAGACTCTCCTAGATCCCAGCACTGCAGCTTATTTACTTGGGTTTGGATGCATAGATGTGAGCTGCATATGGTCCCCATGGCCACAAACTGAGCTGGGAACAGAAATCAGCTTTTAGAAAATAGGTAAATATGGGAGGCAGGTAGCCCTAGGAGGAAAGCAGCACAAAGCAGGGCCATGCAGACTGTGCATACAGGCAGTACCAGCTTCATTATTAGAAAGCAAAATTGTTAAGAGCAAAATAAGTTACAGAATGCAATTTTTTTTTCAGCTTAACATCTGGCCAGGCTGAAGACCTCCGTGTATTCACACTTCAGGTGACATTGAGTAGATGAAAATAACTGTATGACATAGTCCACACTAGGTGAGACACCAAGTTTGGGTCAAGTAGCTCATCTGCTGACATGTGCAGTTACAGACAGACCGAATTTCCTAGGAAAATACTCATGTACCAGTTAAGGATTTTTTGTCCAAAACAAAAGACGCTTAATCTGAAAACATCAGAAGTAGTTCAGTTTCTAAAACAAAAGATGGGTTCTTTTTATTCCAAAATTACTATATACTGGCTTTGCTATATCAGGTTGCTAAAAACAGAGTATGCTCTCTGTAGTGGAAATCTGCCTAAACCTAACTTGTGTACTACCATTGTTGATGGAATCTTCAGTGTTGTCTTAAAGCATCACAGACAAATTACTCGAAATGTCAGAACAAATTAGAAAGCTTCCTCTGCCTCCCTGAGTGACTTTCATCTCTAATGTTCTCATTTCTCCCTTTCAGACCAAGTGGCAGAACTGGGGCTTATTTAGCCCTAGATAAAGCACTGTCCTCCAGGGTGACAGAATTGCAGTTTACACTACAATTAAGAACAACTTTACACACCTACATTAATGAACAAACCAATTGACTACTTACTGTTCTTCTTGTACATCAAGATTTCAAAGGAGTTCATCTCATAGTTCTCAAATGTTTGCCGGACCTTGTCAATTGTGTCTTTGTCTGTCAGCTCTCCATACATAAAACTGCAAATAAATGGAGAAATTCAAGTCAGATACCAGACAAAGACACAAAGCCATTTGTTTACTGTGTAAAAAGGACCCATTTAGAAATGGCTCTTCTTTGATTTTGTTTCACCTGGAAAGCACATTTGACAGATGTAGCCCCAGGAGATAAAAGACAAAACTGGAATAAACAGATTACTTTTCTCCTCAAGCAACAGGCACAACACTACAAGCTATTTAACAGAAAATAAATCTGTTCTCAAATACCTGCAGGTGCTGCTTTTTTGCATAACTTCTGCTCTGTGATATCCTGATAATTTGCAAAATCCATCGTTGCTGTAGACAATGGGCCAGTCCACGATCTGGGCATTACCCAGGACAAAATTAGTATCTGTTTGAAAAAACACATCAGTTAGACATTAGTCAAAGCCATGGTTGCATTAGAGGAAATACTCATTTCAGAACTCAATCCCAATTCTTCAGTCACTGCACAATTTTCCCAGATATCATTCCCATTGCAGTCAACAGGATTATTCCTGCTTTTAATTTTAAGTAAATTTTTATTTTTAAAAAGGTATTAATTACTCAGACAGAGCATAAATAAAACACACGATGGTTAAGCTGGTAAAATTCATCTCTTGACTGAAGACAGATCCACCAAACTGTTTCCCTCTGTGTCACATGCACTGATCCACATGACACTCAGTTTGAATGTGAAGCCTCTTACAGGTGGCCAAACCAACACATGAGCAATACTTCTCCTGCCTGAATGCAGACACAGGGGCTCCTCTCAACACTGCCTTCACTGCTGGCCACACAAGCTCAAATACTTGTGTACAGCACAGCACTCCAAATTAAGGGCTGGCAATTACACCAGTAGCAGGAACTCCTTGTTTGCAATACAAGCCAGAAGGAGTTTCAATCAGCACAAAAAAAAAAAAAAAGAAAACTAAGCAGGATTCACGCCTCTATTCTTGCTGGGGCTGTGCGTGCCACGTTTTTTATGACTGCCAACTCAAACCTACACCTGTGCCAAGACAGACAGCAGTGCTGCTCCCTGGGCACTGGCAGGCAGCAGGAGCTGGTGGCTCCTGCCACAGCTGCAAAGACCCTCTGGCTTTTGGAAGAAAGGCTGGGCAGTCATATGAGATCAAGAGGCACTCATTTTTAAGGAGCTTTTACAGGAGTCCACCACACTGTCTACTTTTCAGTATCAACTCCCAGCTGCTCACACATCCATAGATCTCATTAAAGCTTCCTCCAAACAAATGACATTTTACCTATTAATTGCAGAGAGTTTCGTTTGTTTCAATTTCCCCTTCCAAAATCTTTCAGCCCAAACTTCAAGTGGGTTTAAATAAAGGAGTCCTGTAGTTAGCTAAATCCACTGCCCAATTCCACAAGCATGATTAAGTGTATTTTTACACACTCTTTAGAATGAAATACACCAGCAATATAACTTCAGGATATTTTAGTTGCTTTGTTTCTCACAGCCTCTTTTAAATACCATGGGTTTTGCTTAGTTGAAGCACTTTCTCCCCAAAACAATACGCCTCTTTTACCCCTTCCTACAAATAAGTAAACCAAGTCATTTCTCACTGCTAAAGCAAGAGCTTTTGTGTGTCTGTTATAAACACTACATTAGACTGTGTTAGGGTATTTTAAAATTTCATCAGGAAGTACAAAAAATGACAAAAAGAAAAAGGCAAATACAAATGTTAGGCGAGGTCCTGCCCTGATCTGAATAGTGTTATTCCATGCATGAATTGCTTAAGAATTGCTTCTGCCTGCCTTCCCTTCTCAAAAGGTATCTTCCTCTTCTCTCCACTTCCTAAAGAGTTCCTGTTAAGAATCTGCCTGCCTTTCACACTCAAACCTTATTGCCTTCAGATAAATAATCTCTTGGGTTTTTTCACTGAAGGCTATATAGGACACATTTCTGATAACCATCATTGTGATAATACTACTTTTATCTAGCCTTCCAAGGCTTCTGTGAGTTACAACAATACTCTTGTCTCCTATTTACAAGTGAAAACAAAGCCCTAAATCCACAAGGGATTTAAGCTCCAAAAGTTGAGACTGCAACAGTCTAGTCCCTGATGCCCAGCTCTCAAGGACTTGGGAGCTGGAAGCTCTGTGAGCAGTGTTGGAGAGGAGAACTGAAAAACTTTAGCCCAGCAAATGGAAATCTGACCAAGTTAAACCACAGAAAACAATGAAAATGGGGGATATTTTAAGGTTGTTTTTTTTCCCCTTTCCCATGTTTGTTACAATACCTAATATTTTAACATGAGCCCAGTTCTCACAGCTAATACTCAATTCTTTGCCATTATTGCAGGAGCTGAAAAATCATGTTCCCACCTATGTTTTGGCCCAGCAAAGCCCGATTTTTTTGGACTGGCAGTTTCCAAAGGATGCATAGAGAACATGCACACATTTCTCTCCCCCAACAGCAGTTTGGATGTTCTCCTAGAAGATGTAGGCTACCCTAGGGCAGTGAAAGCTCAGCCATTATTTCAGCTCTTGAATGACTGTTCTAATCATCAAGCTACCACAGCTAATAGATGTCAACATCTTCACCACGTGAATTTTTAAGTCAGTATGACTTGGCTGTTGTATTTTATGCACCCCTGTTAGTCAACACTGGGTGAGCCTCTCTAGCATGTAGAGGTACAATGTTTCATGAGTCCAGGCTGGGTTTAGCCGAGAGTTAGAAGCAAGCTGAGAGATCGCTATGCACCCATAAAGCTTTAAAGGAAAAATTTTACACAACTATCAAACCAAAGAACAAGTCAGAGATTTTGATGATCCCATTGTTTCTTAAATGTCTCTCCTTTCTAACTAATCCCACCCTCATGCATCTAGACCTTTCTTTGATCTGAGCTTTCCATAGCTGACAAACACACCCCGTTTCTTCAGAAGTGTCTCTGACAGCACTGTTTTGCCTATGTGAATGCTGGCAAGACACAGCATAAAATAAGGACTCCCACTTATAACTTCACTGCATAGCTTGTTCCGACAGACAGCCCAGAAGTAGAAGGGCTGTCCTCGTTGCTACCATTTACATTCAACTGCGTTGACACCCCTGACAATGTGCTGCTTGAGGACAGCTCATAATCTGGTAATTTTTCCTAACATAAGAAAATACTGAATAACATCCACTGAGGCAAATACTGCCATTCCATCTGCAGGGACACAAGGTCCCAGAGACCAGGAAACGGCTGTGGCTTTGTTACACAACAAGCATGAGGGATGCTCTAGTGAACTCTGAGTACCACAGAGCAGAGACTCTTGGGGACTCACAAGTGGGTCAGCAAGGCCAGGAAAGGAGACAGCCAGAGGAACACCATGAAGAAATCCACTAGTAAATTCACTTCAAAGACAGGGATGAAATGACATAACAGTAATAGCAGCAGTATCAAAACTATTTGGTGACTTGAAGCACCTCTTTGAAAGGACTCAGTGAACTCCCCTACCTGGAAATCAGTTTCTATCACAATGGCAACTGTGTTAGCAGTACTGCCTGGCCCAAGAAGAAGCTGTAAGCATCACTGCCCCTTCTTGTGAGCTCCGAGAAAACACAAGCTAGAACAAGAGATGGCAGCCTCATACGAAAGACCTGGGCTTCTGGCTTGTGTTGCATTTGGCACAGTCTGAATAAGACCATTGGCAGGCAAGAAAATATGCAGAGGTGCAGCACAGAGCACATGTTGCAGAAACACAAGTAAGAGCTGTAACATCACAAAGGCAGCACAATTACTTGCAACGGCAGGGCAGGCTTCTGCAGCATGGATTACTTTGTGAAATGCATCACTTCATATTTTCTAGCCTGCATTTTCCCCAGGTTAGTTCTGCTCACTGCTGTATACCCACGTCAGCATCTACACACTCAAATGTCAGATCCAGTTTGGGTTATCACTTTAAAGTAGACATGGTCACTTAAAAGCAACAAGAAAAACATTTTAGCTCCTTCCAAAATGCAAGAATGGATTTCACTCAGTCACTGAAACCAGTACTTTCTTCCACTCAAAAAACAGACCATCACAGAAGAATCAGAAAATGTCTTTCTAAATAACCTTGGTCCTTTAAACAGTAACAATCACAAGTGTCTAGAGCATCCATCTTACCAAAACTAGTCTATCTACTGAATCCTACTGTTACGTTTAGTACTTTGTTTAACCAAAACTGCCCATCGGCTTCCAGAATTCCTGCAGATAAGCTGCACTCACAGACATTTATCTGGCCAGGACTAACTGACTAATGAGTGGTCACGTCCTTGCATGAACATGGAGCAAGTTACTGAAATGTTTCCCCCCTACCATTCACTGCCCTGCACAGCTACATATTCTCTACCACTGCATCCCAACATGGATCTTGCCAAGCTGAGACCCCCCCACCTCTTTCCAGAGGCCAGCACACCGGTGATGCACAGGTCCTCTTCTGGGACACAGTGCCAGAAGGTCAGAGATCAACAGCCAAACATATTCCCACAGCATGCCAGACACATTGCCACACTGAAGGTGTTCCCTCATCCCACGGAGGAAGTCAAGGGGAAACCTCTGCCCAGGCAGTTCTAGTGCAGACCTTGGTAACAAGAGAGGCTGGTGCCCACTGCACTTTCCCATATTTGGGTCAATCAAATCCCCCAGGGTGCTTGGGTTTGTGTAGTTTTGCACACTTGCACAAATGTGATTGAAATATACTAATATATTTTCCCACAGTCATCATACAAATACAACACTCAAAAGGTTTATTCCCAATTTATTCCCCCTGAGTAAAAGGAGAACCAGGCTCAGTACGATGAAGAGGAGGGAAGACCTGCTCCTCACCAAACTTGCTTGTTCTCCCACGAGAGAGAAGGGAAGAGGGGAGCGGAAGGAGAAGGGAAGAGGGGAGCGGAAGGAGGAGAAGGAGGAGAAGGAGGAGAAG